>SJYV01047395.1:63565-98325 GCA_006410875.1 Neotragus pygmaeus | reverse complement strand
CAGTACTTTGGCCACCTCATGCGAAGAGCTGACTCATTGGAAAGGACTCTGATGCTGGGAGGGATTGGGGGCAGGAGGAGAAGGGGATGACAGGATCAGATGGCTGGATGGCATCACTGACTTGATGGACGTGAGTTTGAGTGAACTCCAGGAGTTGGTGATGGACAGGGAGGCCTGGTGTGCTGCAATTCGTGGGGTCTCAGAGTCAGACACGACTGAGTGACTAAACTGAACTGAACTGAAAGCACTAAAGCAAAGTAAAATATGACCATTCAATTTGGATTTTTGTATTAAATAATTATTTGTAGTTATACTGCAATTTTTTTATTTTTTTACTTGTGAAAGGATAATCTTTTATTGCCTCTTTTAATGTGCAATTATTTTATTAAGCATTTTTCCAAATTATTTCATAAGATTAATTTTATGTAAGTTAAGTATACCAAAGCTTCTCTGGTGGCTCAGAGGTTAAAGTGTCTGCCTGCGCCTGCCTGCAATGCGGGAGACCTGGGTTCGATCTATGGGTCGGCAAGATCCCCTGGAGAAGGAATTGGTAACTTACTCCAGTATTCTTGCCTGGAGGGAGAATCCCATGGACAGAGGAGCCTGGTGGGCTACAGTCCACAGGGTCGCAAAGAGTCGGACACAACTGAACAACTTCACTTTCATTTTCACTTTAAGTATACCAAAGAACCTGGCATTTCCAGATCTAACATTCAAGATTTAAATTGTTCTAGTGATCCCAAAGAGTGATGTGTTAACAGACATTTGTGATCTTGATAAAAGCACACAACGGCCCATGTGCCACCTGTGAGTTACTTAGCTAATGAGTGAGCAGAGCAGGCTACCCAGCAACCTTGTATTCAACCACTTTATAAATTTACCCACAATTGGATTTGTTGTTGTCTAGTCGCTAAGTTGTGTCCAACTCTTTGTGAACTGATAGTCTGTAGCCTGCCAAGCTCCTCTGTCCATGGGATTTCTCAGGCAAGAATACTGGAGTGGGTTGCCATTTCCTTCTCCAGGGCATCTTCCCAACCCAGGGATCAAACCCACATCTCCTACATCAGCAAGTGAATTCTTTACCACTGAGCCACCAGGAAAGCCCCACATTTGGATTGCGGCTGGTGTAATCTGACTTCTCCCTGCTATTCGGTGTCTCCTTGCTATTCACTATCCTTCTTTTCACCACGATGGCCTAGTGGCTGTCCTCAACCATCGAAAGCATTACTGTGACTTAAACTGCAATTCTTTTAAAATCCATATGTTGCTCTTAGCTTGTTTCCTTTACTCTTTTCATCTCTGGAGTTAAGAGGTAGCCCGCTGGAGGTGTTATCTGGTTGCTATGGAAACTGTTCATTGAAAACTAGTGCTGAAGACCAGAGCAACAGGGTAGCAATGCATGAGCAGTGATGGCTGCAGACTCTGGTTAACAATCCTGCAGAGCAGCTGGGAAGGCGGTCTCAGCGGAGTCTATCTGAGATGCACTATACCTCGAGGGAATGCAGAGACAGTCCCTCAAGCTCTCGCTGGCCTACAGCCTTTGCGTGTCCCCTTTACCATGAGCTAAAAGAAGCAATAAGTCAAAGTCATGATGAAATAGGGGCCCAGAGGTCCAGCTGAGAGGAAATAGTTCCAACTTCCCTTTTTGGTGTAAATGTCTTCAGAATTATTCTGGGACAGTGAAGTTTTCAAGAACACACTAGGCTTGTTCAGCTGCCCTCTGAAATCTGAGACATACATATGCAAGACATGCCAAGGTCAGGGTTGTACTCTGTGCTCAGCACCATCTGGAGGCATTAGCATGAGTGAATCCACTTGTCTTTTTTTTGTCCTTTTGTGAATTCATTTTCCAGACTTATGCATCCTGTTTCAAGCTGTTTATGCACAACAAATTTGACTTTTAGAAAAATCTGAGATCATCCAAAACAGTAATTCCCTCTTTACACTTATCCCTGAGAAAAAAATAGTAATAAACTTCGATCTCGTGACAGAGGCATTTTCTACACATATGACTGGTTTAGTCACTGTAATAGTCAAGAAAATGGTTTGGCCTATTTTTAACCTACTAATTTTTTATAAGATCTAAATAGTGGCTGAACGTGTATGTATGTCCCTAAATGAGACTCAAGGCCCTTTTTTCTGCATATAACAACAAGTATGCATATTTCATGCATTGGAGAAGGAAATGGCAACTCACTCCAGTGTTCTTGCCTGGAGAATCCCAGGGACGGGGGAGCCTGGTAGGCTGCTATCTATGGGGTCACACAGAGTTGGACACGACTGAAGTGACTTAGCAGCAGCATGCATGTTTCTGGTTGGCAAATACTGTCACCAACTGACGTATAAGTAAATAAGTATTTCTGCACAAGGTGAAACACAAGCTTCATTCAGAGAAAAAAATTTTCTACAAAAAGTGAAAACGGTGGTTGCAGAATTTATGCTACCATCAAATTTAACTTTGAATTGATAGATTACATCAGGAACTTGAAGATACTTTTTACCCTTGGAAAGAGATTAGATTACAAAATCAGCCTAAGCCACAAAGAGATGCCAAGTAGGAATCCCTTATCATGTTTATTGTCTTTTCAGAGGAAAAATTTTATGAAGTATATTCATTGTCTGTATTTCTCTGAGAAACAGAGAAGTTACTTACATTTAACTGTAAGAAGGCAGAACCTCTTTGAGAGAACATTTTGAAGTTAAGGAAATTAGATGTTAAAGATTCAAGCCCCTTCTTGGTTCCATCCAAATAAAAGAATGAAATGAATATATACAAGGAGACTTTATCTCCATCACCAGGCTATCTCCATCAACGGGCATGGTTGTGGAGTACACAGACCGAGGCACAAATCTCTACTCTTCCCCTTAGTAGGTGTGTGGATTTAGGAAAGTTGCATAATCTCTCTAAGCCTCTGTTTTCTGATGAATAACATGGAGATAATAATAGTACTCAGGATGTCTTGGATGGTTCAGTGGGTAAAGAATCCTCCTGCCAATGCAGGAAACACAGGAGACAAGGGTTCAATCCCTGGGTAGGGAGGAGGAAATGGCAACTCACTCCAGTATTCTCGCCTGAAAATATCCCCTGAACAGAGGAGCCTGGAGGGTTACAGTCCAAAGTATTGCAAAAAGCTGGACATGACTAAGAGACTAAATACACATATAATAATAATAATACACAAGAAACTTCATGAGGATTTAATATAAACAGGAGGAGATGACACTTGTAAAATGTCTACAGTGTGCTGGAAACTGGCTTGTGAGAACCTAGTCTGTATATCTTCTCCCAACTCTCATTCTCAACTCTTCTCAATTTTGGTAAGTTGAAACTGATCATGGTAGAAGTATTTACACCATGGAAATTGGCAGCACAACAAGTCAGGGCTTTGTTTGTAGTTTCAAACTGAAGCAGTATTTTTAGCACACCACTCCTCATGTCCACAGAAAATGCTCAATTATAGCTTCTTATCATGTAACAACAATGGCCCATAGGATTCCCTAAACATTGAAGCTCTGAACAAACTCAGTTAGAGCTGAACATAGAAAGGAAAACAGGCGAAAGTGAATTCAATCACGTTTGAATGGAATTGCAGAGTAGTAGTATTACTAATATTTCCAAGGATCACAAGGAAGATTGATATAGAGTGTGTGGTTTGGTCAGCACAGACCTTTCAAAAGACAACAGTAATTCAGGTACGAGCTTTCCTGGCACCTGAATGGGTTGCCTGGAAGATCAGTGAAGACTCAGATGGCAGAAATTTGAAGCATATCTCTGAAGAAGAGAGCATTTCAGTCTTCACCTTGCTGCTGCTGCTGCTGCTGCTAAGTCACTTCAGTCGTGTCCGCATAGATGGCAGCCCACCAGGCTCCCCCATCCCTGGGATTCTCCAGACAAGAACACTGGAGTGGGTTGCCATTTCCTTCTCCAATGCAGGAAAGTGAAAGTGAAAGTGAAATCTCTCAGTCGTGTCTGACTCTTAGCGACCCCATGGACTGCAGCCCACCAGGCTCTTCCACCCATGGGATTTTCCAGGCAAGAGGACTGGAGTGGGGTGCCATTGCCTTCTCCGAGTCTCCACCTTAACATAATGTTAAACATGACAGTTCCCTAGCAAAGCAATGGGTTGAACTGTGCAGCTCCTCTTGTACAGATGATAAGAGACTTCCTGGAACTGCAGACCTCAGGAAATAGGTCTTCTCCCAGAGTATTGATTCTCGTGGACTTCTGCAAGCTACGTGGGCCAATTTCAGATGAGATGATCTGTTTCTGAGTTCATGATGATACCACAGCTGTTTTCAGACTAGTCTCTCCTCTGCTCATTTCCTCTTAGTCACCTGATGAGAGTGAGAGAAAATGATTCTATTTGCAAACCAATTTCTCTCTCTTTCCCCATCCCTCCCCCACTTTTCTCTCTCTCTTGTTGTCTTTCACAAATCTAACAGAGAGCTGAGTAGCAGAAATGATGTTCCAACCTGGGTGAGGTTGACAGTAATAACCCGGCTAGGAGAATGCCAACTCCCTGAGACCCCATGGTTAGCAGCAGGTCATGCTTTACCTAAAAGGGAGATGTTCAGGTAGATAAGTAATAAAGACTCAGTCATGGAAACCAGAAAAAACAGGAAGAAATGGGCTATGGGAAATGAAAAGCAAGGAAGGATCCTATCCCAGGGGAACTAAGTTACTGTACAAGTTACAAGGAATCCAGGCAGCATTCATCTGTGGGAATAAAGTGCGGAAAAGAAACCACTTATTAGAAATACAGTGTGTGTCATGAGGTGGGCACAAGTCAAAATCAGAAGGAGATTTAACAAGGATATTGGCTTGGTGCTGACTCTCTGGGCCAGATCTTTGATAAAAATAAAATCAAAATCTATTAATATTTAGAAGATTGCCTTGATTCTAAAAAGATGTAGTGACACAAAACCAGGAAACTGAGTAAATTGTTACATAAGACTCAGCAACATGTCTACATAGAAGTCTCATATAAAAGGTGGTTCTTCATCCAATAAAATAACCCAAGCTTATCAAATTACAATGGCTAAATCAACTCTAAACACACCTAATATATGTAGGTGGCAGCTACTAAGCTTTGGGTAACAGTGTTGCTTTAAAGAAATTAATTCTCAGAAATTTTAATCTTGAACTGATAAATATGACACACATACTGACAACCAGTGTTCATTTCATATGATTTCAACCTGAAATATTTTTATTCAAGTAACAAACAAAAGACCCCACCAGAGAACTAGGGGTCTCAAGAGTTCCTACGTGATTACAGACTGATTTCTACCAAGCCAGCAGGACCAAACTTTCCCATAAGTGTAAGTAGAGAGCAGCCTACATATGGTAGCATCCATTCCCATTCAGCTGTGTCCCATGTGGCTCAATGGGTAAAGAATTCACCTGCAGTGCAGGAGACACTGGAGACGTGGGTTCTATCCTTGGAATAGGAAGATCCCCTGGAGGAAGAAATTGCAACCCACTCAGGTATTCTTGCTAGAGAATCCCATGGGCAGAGGAGCCTGGGAGGATACAGTCCTTAGGGTTTCAAAGAGTCAGACAGTTGGACATGACTGAAGAGACAGCACATTCCCCCATCAGCTAAATTTGAAGACTTCAAGTTCCTCCAGGAAGTTACTGACTCAATTCAGGACAATATCTAATAAGCACAACCCACTCCAGTAGTCTTGCTTGGGCTTCCCTGGTGGCTCAGCAGTAAAGAATTCTCCTGCCAATACAGGACACTCAGGTTTGATCCCTGAGTCAGAAAGATCCCCTGGAGAAGGAAATGGCAACCCACTCTAGTACTCTTGCCTGGAAAATTCCACGGACAGAGAAGCTGGGAAAGCTACAGTTCCTGGGGTCGCAAAGAGTTGGACATGATTTAGCCACTAAACAGCAACCACAGCAATATACCATGCAATGTACAAAATCTGGAGACATTGAGACAAATGAGCATTGGCCTCAGCTGTTGAGAACCTGAGTTAGAAAAGCATGCTTTTTCAATTTTTCCTCAAAAATATATGCTACAGATCACAGTAGGCAAGAAAACATGGTTGATTCAGAGCAAGTTCATGCCATTGCCAAGAAAAACCATTATAGTGGAAATCTGTTGACTTTTATCTGCTCAACATCTCTCGTTTTTGGAAACTACAGCTCTCTTCCCTCAGAACTCCCCTTCTGTTGCATGAAGGCCTAGGGACACAGTCCTCCTCACCAACCCATGTTTGCATGGACAGAAACACACAATCTTGGTCAATCAGACCCTCTTTCCTGGCATTTTGGCCAGAGACACAGGGTCCTGAAGGCAATTACAGCCAAGTCATCCAGTGCTTGTGTCCTGTGGATCCTGCCATCAAAGAACATAGCAGTGATCTGTTGGCTCCTATGATGACAGTCTGTCCATTGACCTAGTTCTGGTTATTCCAGAGGCCAGGTTGCTCAACTTTTCCTTTAGTTTCCTTCCAGTAAATCCTTATTCCTCTCTTAATGTGGGTTTTTATTGCTTTCAGCCAAAACTTCTAACAATAATTCTACATGCCTACTTTTCAGTGAACCATAGTTTATTCAATGAGCACCTGCCATATTTTGGTATAATTTTAGTTGTATTGGGATTTGTATTCATAGAGTTAACACATGGACATCAAATTCAAATAATAAAGCAAAACACCAAGCAGAATGCACATGTCTTTTGGGAACTCACTTCCTTTACAGGATGGTCACTGCATTATGTAAAACTTTCTCAAAATTGGATCATGCTATACAGCAAAACAAGACCGGGAGCTCACTGTGGCTTACATTATGAACTCCTTATTGCCAAATTCAGACTTAAATTGAAGAAAGTAGGGAAAACCACTAGACCATTCAGGGATTACCTAAATCAAATCGCTTATGATTATACAGTGGAAGTGAGAAATAGATTTAAGGGACTAGATCTGATAGACAGAGTGCCTGATGAACTATGGATGGAGATTCATGACATTGTACAGGAGACAGGGATCAAGACCATCCCCATGGAAAAGAAATGCAAAAAAGCAAAATGGTTGTCTGGGGAGGCCTTACAAATAGCTGTGAAATGAAGGGAAGTGAAAAGCAAAGGAGAAAAGGAANTTTTTCCAGTGGTCATGTATGGATGTGAGAGTTGGACTATAAAGAAAGCTGAGTGCTGAAGAATTGATGCTTTTGAACTGTGGTGTTGGAAAAGACTCTTGAGAGTCTTTTGGACTGCAAGGAGATCCAACCAGTCCATCCTAAAGGAGACCAGTCCTGTGTGTTCATTGGAAGGACTGATGCTAAAACTGAAACACCAATACTTTGGCCACCTGATGCGAAGAGTTCACTCATTCGCCAAAACCCTGATGCTGGGAGGGATTGGGGGCAGGAGGAGAAAGGGATGACAGAGGATGAGATGGCTGAATGGCATCACTGACTCAATGGACGTGAGTCTGAGTGAACTCCGGGAGTTGGTGATGGTCAGGGAGGCCTGGCGTACTGTGGTTCATGGGTTGCAAAGAGTCAGACAAGACTGAGCCTCTGAACTAAACTGAACTGATACTAAAATACTATTTTGAAACTCATTGCTTACTTTTAACAATGTAACAATTATATCATTCCATATCAATTTCCATAGTTCTGATTCATCCTTTTAAGTGGTTGTAATTACTTTATTTCATAGAATGTTTTAAATGTAACCACTTTTCAACAATGGGCTTTTAGTCATTTCTAATTATTTGTTAATATAATCAATGCTATGATTTTAAAATACACATTATAATCTAGAACTGATAATGAGATTTATGAGGAAACTCCCCACCAGAGGAAGAGGAAGTGGAAATGTCTTCAGGAATATTTGCCCCCAAATATTCTGAGCACAAGCAGTAAAGAGATTAAATGGTAAGGATGACTGGATATTAGGAGATTACCAGCTGAGATCTTTGCCGTGAATATATATGTGATCACTGGGGTCCACCAACTTCTACTGAGATTCAAGCATGACTAGGAGTTGACTAAAGCTTCTGCATAATATTCTGGATTCTTGTTTCAAGTCAGAGCCTAGATATAAAGGTTCCTTCCTACCTTTTAAACTCCCTTTCTCCCAACACCCCAAATTAAGGTGAACCATCAGCTAACACTACAGGGAGCTTTCCACAGGGGGCATTCAAAATCAAAGTCCTGGGCTGAAGATTGAGGGGTGAAAAAGAAGAAAGAGAAAGTCAAGAATAAATTTATTGCACAATCAGGGGGTGTTAGTGTTCTCCCTGGTGAGGAAGCATCAACAGAAATTTCCTGAAATAGGACCTTTGACTTCGGGAGTACTGGCTAAAGAACACACAGTGGCAACCCAAGGATTGCGCCAGCACGCGTGTACCTGTGGCCAGAGTCACAAATGCTACTATCCACAGTCAAGCCACGCACTCCATAAGGACACTGTTTCTGTTTTAGTCATTTTCCAAAATTCATGGATGAGTTGCTGGTATGGGATTGTTAAATTGAATGCAAGTAGGAAGAGTGAGCCCATGCACAATGCCATACTCACTAGACCCAAAGGTTATACAAGAAAATCAGTGAGAAAATATGGCCACTGTTGGGTGACTTGATCAAGAGGAGGCCTTGGCTTAAGTTGATTTTCTCAAAGCAGAGACAGGGGACAGAAAAGTAATGGGATTTGTTACCCAGTACCTGATCTGCGTATATACTGTACTCTTCTTGGATATTCACTGCTAAAATGAGTTCTGCCCAAAAACTGAAAGAAGAGCAAGACTTGATCTCATTCTCAGATAAGCATGATTATAAATTGACAGAGCTTCTCAGAAGCACTGAAATTGCATTAATTACTTAATCTGAGGGACTCTTTGCTGGTTTTCAACCTAAGAGAGAGAGACAGGGGAGATGCAGCAGACTTGCTTTATAATCTTCTAAAATATATTTTCTGGATTCCTCTTATTTTTGGTACATGTGTATAGGAGCTAATCAACAACACTAGTGAAAACCACTAATATGCAAGAAGAGAAATTTCTAGAAAATTTTAAGTTATAGAAGTCAATGTTCAGATCATTATCTTCTGTACTTGCTGTAAATTTTTCCCTGGAGTAGTTTGGTTAATATATTACTTTATGGACTTTCCTGTTGGTTCAGACCATAAAGAATCTGCCTGCAATGTAGAGAGCTCATAATAGAAAGATGACAAACACTTGGTCAGCAATGCCTTTACATTACCATTAGTCATTCCCAAAAGTAGTGTTTATTATTGCTCTCCTAACTTTTTAAAAAATATATTTATTTATTTTTAATTGATTGATAATTGGTTTACAATATTGGTTTGACTTCTGTCATACATCAGCATGAATTAACCATAAGTGTACATATGTTCCCACCCTCTTGAATCTCCTGCCCACCTCCCACCTCTAGGTTATTACAGAGCCCTAGTTTGAGTTCCTTGAGTCATACAACAAATTCCCATTGGCTATTTATTTACATATGTTACTGTATATATATATCCATGCTACTCTCTCCATTTACCACATCCTCTCCCTCTTCTCCCCTACTCTTGTCCATAAGTCTGTTCTCCACTCATTCGTCTTCTGTGTCTCCATTCATTCTGTCTGTGTCTCCATTCATTCCTCTTCTGTGAACAGGATTTATCAGTACCATCTTTCCAGATTCCACATGCACACATTAATATACAACATTTCATTTTCTTTTTCTGACTTATTTCACTCTGTATAATGGGCTTTAAGGTCATCCACCTCATTAGAACTGTCTCAAATGTGTTCCTTTTTATGGCTGAGTAGTATTCCATTGTATATATGTACAGCAGCTTCTCCATCGATTCGTCAATGAACATCTAGGTTGCTTCCATGTCTTGGCTATTGTAAACAGTGCTACAATAAACACTGGGGTACATGTGTCTTTTTCAGTTTTGGTTTCTTCAAGGTATATGCCTAGTAGTGGGATTGCTGAGTCACATGGTGGTTTTATGGAGACAGAATCTCCATACTTGTCCTCCATAGTGCCTGTACCAATTTATATTCCCACCAGCAGTGTAGGAGGGTTCCCTTTTCTCCACACCATCACCAGCACATGTTGTTTGTGGATTTTGGTTCTCCTAACTTTTAACTTGACAGAGACTTTTATCTGAAGATCTCAACAAATCTTGAACAGTGATGTTCAATGTTAACAGAGAGGAGAGAGTTCAAAGCTATTCATAGACACTCATTTGTTCTTCCCACACTCTGTGATCATCCTTGTTAGATCCCCAAATTCCTAGAGTCTCCAGCCTGTATTCTCATCATGGAACCTCTCTTCCAACCTCTGTCCATGACTATGAACAGAACCTCAGGGCAACCCAGTAACTAACCCTCTATTACATACTATTAATAGTTCCTAGACCAACAAAATGTTCCATGGGGGCTGCTACTGCTGCTGCTAAGTCACTTCAGTCGTGTCTGACTCTATGCGACCCTATATACGGCAGCCCACCAGGCTCTTCCGTCCCTGGGATTCTCCAGGCAAGAACGCTGGAGTAGGTTGCCATTTCCTTCTTCAGTGCATGAAAGTGAAAAGTGAAAGTGAAGTCACTCAGTCGTGTCTGACTCTTTGCAACCCCATGGACTGCAGCCTACCAGGCTCCTCCATCCATGGAATTTTCCAGGCAAGAGTACTAGAGTGGGATGCCATTGCCTTCTCCACCATGGGGGCTAGAGTATGTCAAATCTAGTCTAGCCACAGTCATACTGACTATTTAAGACTTTCCCAGTTCTGCTGGAATCTCTCTTCCTGGTCTTGCAAAAGCAAAGTGCATCCAGAAGCCTCTGGCAATTGCTCCAAGATCCCAGGGCCACCTATACCCCAAAGGGAAGGTGAAAGAAGAACTAGTGTTTGTGTCCCTGTTCTCAGATCATTGCCTCAGTGAAAGTTGAATCTTTGAGCCACTACAGCCTTATAGACATAGCTCAGAATTGCCACATTCTACCTACCTCCATCTGCCTTATCTTTCCACAAGTTCCAGGTTTTCAGCATACCTTCTCCATACTTCAGGGAACTACACATTTGACTTTGTCAGATACACCTGAATCCCCAGACTTTGTGTCCTCATTGTCTGCTGATTACCGTCATGCAATCTGGAGAGTGAAGAGGAATGGAGTGACAGATGTCTGTTAGACAACACAGAGTGAGTTAGGCCAAACAGGGCACAGCAGAATGAACTGCTATAGATCTAAGGGTCATAGTTATAGGTCCAGACTGGTTCTTTGTGAGGCTTCCCTTCTGCTGCCATAGAAGAGACCTTTGATGCTTACCTGTCATGGCTTGTCTCCATCTCTGAAGCCCTGCCAGTCCATTCTGAAGGAGATCAGCCCTGGGATTCCTTTGGAAGGAATGATGCTAAAGCTGAAACTCCAGTACTTTGGTCACCTCATGAGAAGAGTTGACTCATTGGAAAAGACTCTGATGCTGGGAAGGATTGGGGGCAGGAGGAGAAGGGGATGACCAAGGATGAGATGGCTGGATGGCATCACGGACTCGATGGACGTAAGTCTGAGTGAACTCCGGGAGTTGATGATGGACAGGGAGGCCTGGCGTGCTGCAATTCATAGGGTCACAAAGAGTCGGACAAAACTGAGTGACTGAATTGAACTGAGTAAGTATTTAAACCTTATCAGCTCAATCAAGAGTCAGAATCAAACACACCCAGGCTCACCATCTTTCAACCTTGAGACAGAAAAATCCTGTCACACTGCCAAGTGCCAGTGCCCATTCTTGGCCCAATTTCCAATGCCTGGGACTCTGTCTTCTTTTTATCTCTCATCTCATGTTAGCCTGGAAATGTCTTGTGGCTCCCTCTTCTAGGTCCTGGAGTGACTAGAATTCTGGTAAATCGGCTTGTGTTCTCTTAATCTTGACCTTTTCTTAGGACTAGAGACAGGAAAGATATCCTGAAGAAAAAAAAAAAGACATGCTGGAATGAATGAAAGAAAGAAAGAAGAATGAAATGAAATGAAATTTCATTAAAATGAAAAACTTCTGCTCTGCAAAAGACAATGTCAAGAGAGTGGAAAGACAAGCCGCAAACTAACACAAAATTTTTGCAAAGACACATTTGACAGAAGACTGTTACCCAAAATGTACAAAGAAATCTCAAACTCAATGATAAGAAACAACTTGATTTTAGAAATGGGACGTAGACTTTAACAGACACATTCTCAAAGAAGGTGTACAGATGCAAATAAGCACATTAAAAGATTCTCCACATCATATGTGATCAGGGAAATATAAATTAAAACAACAACGAGATACTACTACACTGGAGCGGGTTGCCATTTCTTACTCCAGGGTATCTTCCTGACCCAGGGATCAATCCTGTGTCTCCTGCATTAGCAGGCAGGTTCTTTACCACTGAGCCACTGGGGAAGCCAACATGTTTATTAGAATGGCCAGAATCTGGAAAACTGACACCACCAAATGCTGGCAAGAATGTGGAGCAACAGGAACTCTCATTCATTGCTGGTGGAAATGCAAACAGACACTTTGACCTTTGACAGTTTCTTACAGGACTAAACATACTCTCACCATATGATCCAGCAATTGCGCGCCTTGGTATCTAACTGAAGGAGATGAAAACTTATGTCCGTGCAGAAATCTGCACACAGATATTTAGGGCAGCTTTATTCATGACTACCAAAACTTAGAAGCAACCAAGATATCCTTCAGTAATTGAATGAAGAATTAAAAAGTGGAAAATTTGGAAAATGGAATACTCTTCAGCACTAAAGGAAATGAGATATCAAGCCATGAAGAGACATGGAGGAGCCTTATGTGCATATTATTAGGTAAAAGAAGCCAATCTGAAAAGGCAACATATGGAATGATTTCAACCATACAACATTCTGGAAAAGACAAAACTATGGAGGCAATAAAAAGATCAGTAGTTGCCAGGGGCTAGTGGAGAGAGAGAGATGAATAAGCAGAGCACAGAGGATTTGTAAAAGCAGTAAAAATACTCTGTATGATACTTAAAGGGCAGAGGTAGGTCATCATAAATTTGTCCAAGCCCACAGAATGTACAGCACTGAGTGAAGACTGACGTAAGCTGTGGACTTGCGGTGACTATGATGTCAACGTAGGTGTGTCGGTCGTAACAAATATATCACTCTGGTGGGGATGTTGGCAGTGGGGGGAAAGCAAAGAAGGAAGGAAGGGAGAGATGAAGAAGAGGAGAAAGAGAGGAGGAAGGGAGGGAAAAGGAAAAGAAGGGAGGAAGGGAGGAAAGAAGGGAGGGAGGGAAGAAGGAAGGAAGGAGGCCAGGAGCCAGGTGGGTGTGGGGATAAGAGGGCGGTGGTGTTGTGAATCTCTAGTAATGTTTGCTCCAGCTCTATGGGCTGCTAGTGTCTTTCACAACTGCTGACTAATGCCTTCTGCCAGCCCCATCTTGGAATGTGATCTCTTTCGTGAGCACTCAATGAGTGCCCTAGATCTGACCCCTTGATTGGAAGTGCCAGGACCTCTGAAAACAACCTAGGGAGACATGGATGCAGCCAGCCTTGGATAATGCACTTTTCTAACAGTTGCCATTGGCTCAGCCTAAACCAGCTCCATGTGGAAGATTTGGCTCCTGTGCGCTAGAGAAAGTGCCTCGAGTCCTGCTCCTATTTGATATTCGGGCTCCAGAGTTGTTGGGCCTGGGCCTAACATTTGGTTTGTGTTACACATACATTGCACAGATCTGCCTGAGGGTAGTTTCCTCTCTCTCTTAGGGTGGCCTCGCTGAGAAGGCAGAAGGAGAGAGGAATTGCTATTTGGACTCAAATACTGCCAGCTGGTTGCTGACATGGCAGATAATATTGATACCTTAGGACCTGGTGACCGGGTTATCTCAGAGTTCATGGATTAAGAAAGAAGCTGGGAATCATCTGGCACCGACAACAGAAGTCAGACCCTCAGAGACAAAGTAGGTAAAATACAACACCCAGAAATTCTAAAGAGGAGCATGGTTAATAGAGGTAAAAGTTTCCAGAATAATTTAAATATTATTCTAACAATGTAATTCCAAACAATCCCAATGACAATTTCAGTGGGGCTGGTATAAGTAATTTCTGTGTGGTTTTTGTTATTGAAATTTATTCTTTTCAAAAAATTTTATTGAAGTTGAGTTGGTTTACAATGTTGTGTTAACGTCTGTTGTACAACAAAGTGACTCAATTATATATATATATATATTTTTCTTATTTTCCATCATGCTTTATCACAGGATATTGAATATAGTTCCCTGTGCTATACAGGACTTTGTTGTTTATCCACCCTATATATACCAGTTTGTATCTGCTAATCCCAAACTCCTAATCCTTCACTCCCCTACCCACCTCCCCCTTGGCAACCAGAAGTCTGTTCTCTGTAATTGATACTTATTTTAAGGTATGCCAAGAACTATAAAAATTCTTTACAAACATTTCCTCACTCAATCCCCAAACAACGGTATTTGTTAGGTACTGTTTTTATGCCCATTTAACAGATGAGAAGGGCCTTCCCTGGTGGCTCTGGTAAAGAATCTGCCTGCCAACGTGGGTTTGATCCCTGGGTCAGGAAGATCCCTGGAGAAGGAAATGGCAACCCACTCCAGTATTCTTGCCTGGGAAATCCCATGGACAGAGGAGCCTGGCAAGCTGCAGTTCGTGGGGTTGCAAAAGAGTCAGACACATCTTAGCGACTAAATAACAAAAACAACTGAGAAAACCAAGGCTTACAGTAAATTAGCCAAGGTCAAACAGCTGGGAGGTTTTCCAAATCTGGATTTGAACCTAAACAATCTAACTCCAGAGCTTGTGCTCTTAACCATCACCTACACAAAAGAGAGGCAAGATTTGAAAAGATCGTATCAGGATCCATAAGCCCCAAATTAAGCTAGGGATTTTGAAAAGGCTTTTTAATGACTTATCATGAAAGCAGGACTAATAAGGTGAGTATAAGCCCACCTTTAGGGCTTCCCTGGTGGCTTAGATGGTAAAGAATCCGCCTGCAATGCAGGAAACCTGTGTTCAATCCCTGGGTTGGGAAGACACCCTGGAAAAGGGAAAGTCTACCCACTCCAGTGGGGCTTCCCTGGTAGCTCAGCTGGTAAAGAATATGCCTGCAATGCAGGAGACCCAGCTTGGATTTTGGGGTCAAGAAAATCCCCTGGAGAAGGGATGAGTTACCCACTCTANTGCAGTTCGTGGGGTTGCAAAAGAGTCAGACACATCTTAGCGACTAAATAACAAAAACAACTGAGAAAACCAAGGCTTACAGTAAATTAGCCAAGGTCAAACAGCTGGGAGGTTTTCCAAATCTGGATTTGAACCTAAACAATCTAACTCCAGAGCTTGTGCTCTTAACCATCACCTACACAAAAGAGAGGCAAGATTTGAAAAGATCGTATCAGGATCCATAAGCCCCAAATTAAGCTAGGGATTTTGAAAAGGCTTTTTAATGACTTATCATGAAAGCAGGACTAATAAGGTGAGTATAAGCCCACCTTTAGGGCTTCCCTGGTGGCTTAGATGGTAAAGAATCCGCCTGCAATGCAGGAAACCTGTGTTCAATCCCTGGGTTGGGAAGACACCCTGGAAAAGGGAAAGTCTACCCACTCCAGTGGGGCTTCCCTGGTAGCTCAGCTGGTAAAGAATATGCCTGCAATGCAGGAGACCCAGCTTGGATTTTGGGGTCAAGAAAATCCCCTGGAGAAGGGATGAGTTACCCACTCTAGTATTCTTTGGCTTCCATGGTGGCTCAGACGGTAAAGAATCCACCTGCAATGCAAGAGACCTGTGTTCAATCCATGGGTTGGGAAGATTCCCTGGAGGAGGTCATGGCAACCCACTCCAGTATTCTTGCCTGGAGAATTTCATGGACAGAGGAGCCTGGCAAGCTACAGTCCATGTGTCACAAAGACAGACCTGAGTGACTAACACTTTTTTTCAAGCCCACCTTTTGGAGGTAAATGACATAATCCAGGATGGAAAATAGGTTTCCATCTGCAGCACAATTCCACTGGACTGGGTGAAGTGACCTGGAGTCCAGTGTCAGAGAGGTTCCTGAGACAGTGCTAGGCTGCGGTGGAAAGAATGCTGAGACTTATTACCCATACCTGCCACGTGTGCAGGGGTTGGGGACAGCATGATGGATGCTGCATAGCTGCCGTTCCTGACAGAGACCCACAGATGGCAGAGAGAGAGCAGGATTCCCTCAAGGAGACAGGCAGAACTTGAACTAGAAGCATGGCCTGCATGGGAAGAGCTTTAACCATGACTGAACATGACCACCTGGAAGGAGGCTACCAGTGGGGTCAGGAGGGACACACATAGGTGGAAGTCCCAGCTCATCTTTTAGGGTCAGTAGCCAGGTATCAGGGGCTTCCCTGGTGGCTCAGTGGTAAAGAATCTACCTGCTAATGCAGGAGACATGGTTTCAATCCCTGAGTCAGGAAAATCCCCTGGAGAAGGAAATGGCAACCCACTCCAGTATTCTTGCCTGGAAAATTTCATGGATAGAGGAGGCTGGGAGGCTACAATTCATAGGATCTCAAAAGGATCAGACATGACTGAGCGACTAAATAACAGCAAGCCAAGTTTTAAGGGTATAAAGGTGAGATTCCTTTTATAGAAGAACAAGATCTCAGAAAGAAATCAGGCAGTGACTCAGGGACTTGGTATGTGGTCTCAGAACAGAAGGCAAGAGTCAGAGGCCTGGTCCCTAGAGGTCAAGTTGGAGTGAGGTCAACAGGGTGTCTGAGCAATGCTGCTCTTCAGAGTGATGGATCTCGGCCCTGTAGCTGTGTCTCTATGGAAAGTCTGAGATTATTATAGAATACAAAGAGGGAAAGAGCTGGCAACTGGGAACTAAGTAACCCTGGTTGTTTGTGAAGCTTTGGAGAGGACGGGCAAGAAAGCAGTTTGTCCTTACACTCGTCCTCTGAAGAGAGAATGGGGGAGAACCGGTCTGGCCACTGGTCAAGTGGGAAAGGCCTGGAGACTGTGACTTGACCGCTAACTTAAAATGAAGCAACAGCTGGTGTGCTCTCTGTTAAAAGTTCATGCGATCTGCACCAGCCCTGTTTTTAGATGTGTGGCACCCAGATCAAGGGGGAAATCATCTCTATTTTGGCATTTGTAAAACTGTATCTGGAAAACCAAGCCAAGTCTTGTCACTCCATGTCAAGGAGGCCAGGGGCAAACTACAGAGAATGGTGAGAGGTTATAGAAGGCACAGTTGAAAGGATTAAATCTGGATATTGTTTTGTTTCTGTTCTTTGGTCAAGAGAGGACCTTTGAGCAACAAAGAAGTTTCTTGTAGTCAAAGAGCTGGCCTTTGGAGGCAGTCTTTGACGTGCTCATGTAACTCCAGAGAGAAGAATTAAAAATAGTAGGTGAGGGCTTGCCTGGCGGCTCAGAGGTAAAGAATCTACCTGCCAACGTAGCAGACACAGATTCAGTCCCTGACCCGGAAAGATCCCACATGCTGCAGAGCAACTAAGCCCGTGGGCCTCACTACTGAGTCTGTGCCCTAGAGCCTGGGAGCCACTACTATGAGCCCGTGTGCCCTAGAGACGTGCTCCATGATAAGCCACTGCAATGAGAAGCCGGAACACCACAACTAGAGAGTAGGCCCACTCGCAGCAAGTAGTAAAAAGCCTGTGCAGAAACAACCATCTAACACAGCCGAAAATAAATGAGAACATAAACATTATTTTAAAAAATAGTAGATGATAATTGGGCTTCCCAGGTGGCTCAGTGGTAAAAAATCTGCCTGCAGTGCAGACAATGTAGGAGACTCAGGTTCGATCCCTGGGTTGGGAAGATCCCCTGGAGGAGCTTGATGGGCTACAGTCCATGGGGTCACAAAGAGTTGGACACGACTGAAGTGACGGAGCATGAGCACTAGGTGATACTTACAGGGAGACTGATTTCTGTTTAGTAAATGAAGTCATTTCTAACCATGAAGATAGCTTTCCCACAGATTATTTCTCCATGGACTACTCTCCCACTGGATGTTACTAGAATATACCATAGGGTAAATTTAGGAATCTCTGGATTAGACAAAGCAAACAGGTTTCTTCATCGCTGAATTTCTCAAACCCTTTAATGTGTCAGTATCCTTAAAATTTCTCTGAAAAGGACACTCTCAAAACTAACTGACCCTGACAGAATCAAATTCTATTTTATATATTAGTTTTCATGACACAATCTGTTAATACTTCCTGAAGCAATGAGTTGTATCTGCAAAACACACTTGGGAAACTTGGACTAAAACCAACCACAAAGAAATGGGTTGCTTGGTAAAGAAAGCTAGCAACCCATCAGTATTCATGCAGACAGCCTTCAAATTCTACCTGGGAAATGGGTTGTAGAGGAAATAGATTCACCAAGCACCGTGGGTCCCATGACTCTGGAGCACATGGTTCTGTGATTCCCTTGCCTGCTTGAATGATCTTTGTCCCACAAACAAGCATTTTTCAAGGACAGCTGACTTAATTCTCATTTCAGCAGATGGGAAAGATATCCATATAAAGATGGGTGGGAAAGGGTGATGGTTGTTGGAGGGAGGTCCAAGAGAGAAGGGATACGTTTATATGGATAGCTGATTCTCTTCATTGTAGAGCAAAAACCGGCACAACACTGTAAAGCAAGTATGGTCGGGGCGGTGGTCTAGTGAGTCAGTAAGCCGTGTCTGACTCTCGCGATCCCATGGACTATGGCCCACCAAGCATCTCTGTCTATGGGATTTTCCAGGCAAGAACTGGAGTGGGTTGCCATTTCCTTCTCCAGGGGTAACGTTCCGACCCAGGGGTAGAACCCCAGTCTCTTGCATTGCAGGCAGGTTCTTTACTCACTGAGCTACCCGGGAAGCCCTAAAGCAGCTATGCTCTCCAAATAATAATAATAATAAAAATAAAAAGGCTATATAGAGGCAGCCATATGCGAACACTCAGCTAGTGATAACCCTTGGAATTATACGGGTAAAACAAGTGTGCTCTTGGTGCATGCAGGTGTGTAAAACTTTACAAGGCCAATTCTGCCCCTACAAAATGCCTTACTGAACTCATAGAACCTTTCAGATCAACTCAAGTCAATCTCTGAGAGCATTTTTCTGCCTCTAGTTCCTCAAGTCTCACAGAGGTGCTTTTGTCTAAGATAAATCCAGGACTCCCCTTAAAAATGATTCTGCTTCTCAAACTTTCATATCATCGAAGTCTTTTTAGAGACAGAGGATGGTGTATACATTTTTTTTCATTTAATTAATTAATTTACTTTTTTGGCTACATCCCACAGCATGTGGGATCTTAGTTCCCTAACCAGGGATCTAACCTGTGCCCCCTGCATTGGGAGCATGGCGTCCTAAACTAAATTTTAAATACAGAAGCTTGAGAACTGTGTATTTTCCACAGCCATAATATACAGTGGCATACCTGGTATTAAAAAAATATATATGTGGGCTCAGTGTAAAATCTGAATCCCTGGATTGAACAACAGAAAAAAAAAAAAAAAGATACCCAGACATTTTTACAGGTGCACTGGGTCTTAGTTGCAGCATGTGGGATCGAGTTCCTTGACCAGAGATTGAACCTGGGGCCCCTGCATTGGAAGCACAAAATCTTAGCCACTAGACTACCAGGAAAGTCCATTAGCTTTTCCTTTTAGGCAAAGGACAGGGATTTAGTTACACAAGATGTGTTTCTAGAGACTTCCATAAATATCCTGGGCAGCTCAAGCCTCATTGAACTCAAACCTCGTCCTCTGCCTGGCTGGTCAACAGCCAAGCCCAACCAAAAGTCCATGGCTTTCCTTGTCCAAGATGGGCTGCTCTTTGCATACACACCGTTGGCCTCAGCACACCCCTCCCTGCCCCCACAAGAGACAAAGATGGCTCTTCTGGCCCTCTCCCTCCTGCGCATGATCAGCTGCTGAGGCAGGGAGAAAGAGCTCCTAAGGAGACTTCCAGGCCTCTTGTGGTCTGGCCCTTCCTGGCTCTGGGATCTCACCTTCCCCTCACTGCCCTTTCACCATGCCCCTTTCCACTGTCTTTGACCCGACTCAAGCTAGTTCCTGCCTCCAGGTCGCCATTAACCCCAACACAGAGCTGCTAGAACTTACACAGGACTGGGGAAACAGACTCTCAGAGGGCACAAACAAAACTTTGTACACACAAGGACCCAGGAAAAAGGAGCAGTGATCCCACAAGAGACTGACCCAGACTTGCCTGTGAGCGTCCAGGAGTCTCTGGCAGAGGCGTGGGTCAGAGGCACTGAGTGCTGCAGTGCATGCATGGGACCTTTTGAAGGAGGTCATTATCTTCATTACCTCCACCAGAGTTTGGCCCCAGGTCAAACAACAGGGAATGAACACAGGCCTGCTCATTAACAGAAAACTGGATTACAGATTTACTGAGCATGGCCCCGCCCATCAGAATAAGACCCAGTTTCTGCTTCAGTCAGTTTCTCCCATCAGGAAGCTTCCATAAGCCTCTTATCCTTATCCATCAAAGGGCAGATAGAATGAAAATCACAAACAATCACAGAAAACTAACCAAACTGATTACATGGACCACAGCCTTGTCTAACGCAATGAAACTATGAGCCATGCCATGTAGGGTCACCCAAGACAGACAGGTCAAGGTAGAGAGTTCTGACAAAATTGGTCCACTGGAGAAGGGAATGGCAAACCACTTCGGTATTCTAGAACCCCATGAACAGTATGAAAAGGCAAAAAGACAGGAAATGGAAAGATGAACTCCCCAGGTTGATAGGTGCCCAACATGCTATTAGAGATTGGTGGAGAAATATCTCTAGAAAGAACGAAGAGATGGAGCCAAAGCAAAAACAACACCCAGTTGTGGATGTGACTGGTGATGGAAGTAGAGTCCGATGCTGTAAAGAACAATACTGCATAGGAACCTGGAATGTTAGGTCCATGAATCAAGGTAAATTGGAAGTGGTCAAACAGAAGATGGCAAGAGTGAGCATTGACATTTTAGGAATCAGTGAACTAAAATGGACTGGAGTGGGTGAATTTAACTCAGATGACCATTATATCTACTACTGTGGACAAAAATCCCTTAGAAGAAATGGAGTAGCCATCATAGTCAACAAAAGAGTCTGAAATGCAGTACTTGGATGCAGTCTCAAAAATGACAGAATGATCCCTGTTCATTTCCAAGGCAAGCCATTCAATATCACAGTAATCCAAGTCTATGCCCTGACCAGTAATGCTGAAGATGCTGAAGTTGAATGGTTCTATGATGACCTACAAAACCTTCAACTAACACCCAAAAAAGATGCCCTTTCACTATAAGGGACTGGAATGCAAAAGTATGAAGTCAAGAGATACCTGGAATAACAGGCAAATTTGGCCTTGGAGTACAAAATGAAGCAGGGCAAAACTAACAGAGTTTTGCCAAAAGATCACACTAGTCGTAGCAAACAACCTCGTCCAATGACATGAGAAGACTGTACACATGGACATCACCAGATGGTCAGTACCGAAATCAGATTGAGTATATTCTTTGCAGCCAAAGATGGAGACACTGTACACAGTCAGCAAAAACAAGTCTGGGAACTGACTGTGGTTCGGATCATGAACTCCTCATTGCCAAATTCAGACTTAAATTGAAGAAAGAAGGAAAAACCACTAGACCATTCAGGTATGACCTAATACATATCCCTTACAATTATACAGTGAAACTGACAAATAGATTCAAGGGATTAAATCTGATAGACAGACTGTCTGAAGAAATTTTCATGACACTGTACAGGAGGCAGGGGTCAAGACCATCCCCAATAAAAAGACATCTAAAAAGGCAAAATGGTTGTCTAATGAGGCCTTACAAATAGTTGAGAAAAGAAGAGAAGCTGAAGACAAAGGAGAAAAGGAAACATATACCCATTTGAGTACAGAGTTCCAAAAAAAAGCAAGAAGAGATAAGAAAGCCTTCCTCAGAGATCAATGCAAAGAAATAGAGGAAAACAATAGAATGAGAAAGATTAGAGATCTCTTCAAGAAAATTAGTGATACCAAGGAAACATTTTATGCAAAGATGGGCACAATAAAGGACAGAATNTTCATATTAAAATAAAAATAAATTTATCTCCTCATATATTTATATATATATGTGTGTGTGTGCGTGTGTGTGTGTGCATATATATGATTACACACAATGTATATTAGATTTAAATTATCAAATATTTGCAGAGAGAAATAAACACTATATCTGATCTTGGTCCTTTCTTGAATATGCTAGAACAATCACCCAATCACCGTTGGTCTGCTTTCCCTCCTATTCTCTGGCCAGATTATAGGTGGAAGCATAAAATTAAGGATTTTAACCATAAAAATTATATAGCATGAACTCTTTACCCAAGATGAGAAAACATTTTAGGCAAAGGTAGGATAACAGAAATAGCTCTCCTGGACTCTAGTAAGTGCAGTGATTTTTCTTTTAAAACAGATGTGCCTAAGCCATGGCCTTCTCAGGTGGCCCAGTGATGAACAGTCCACCCATAATGCAGGAGACCTGGGTTTGATTCTGGAAGATACCATGGAGGAGGAAATGACAACCCACTCCAGTATTCTTGCCTGGAAAATTCCATGGACAGAGGATCCTGGCGGGCTACAGTCCATAAGGTAACAAACAGTCAAACACAACTGAACACACTTGTACGCTCAGGGCATACCTAAGCCATAATTTATCAGAAGTGTTTTATTTCCATAGCTTTCATAAACTTATATATATTTGTCTGCAATGGATATAGAGAGATTGGTAGAATGCTCTCTGTATATAACTTAATTGAATTGTTTCAATGGATCATTTGCATCCTCAAACCTTTTATATAGCATTGGTCCTTATTAGCTCAGACTATAGAAGACTACATGAAAAAGACAGAAAAATGAAAGTAAATCAGTATGGCTCTTTGTGCAAAAAGACCTTTTGGCCATTGAGTCATGCATTTCACTCTTTTCTCTACCCTTGTCTTTTTCATATGCAAAAGATAGCTGCGCCTCATATGTATTATAGTATTTTATAGTATATGCCTAAGTCACGTGTCAATATTTTCAAATGACCCTTCCCCCTAGTGCGGATTTCTGTGTTAGGTTTGCTGATTCATTTGGCAACTCTGAGGAGCTGCTTTGTGCTCTGTAGTAGCAATTTTACACTAAAGACTTCATTCATTTGGCCCTTTTGAAATTTATTAATCTAGTGGTGATGGTGGTGAACAAGAGATAAATTAGGATGCCATTATTATTGATCTGTCCATAACTTTCATGTTACTTGATCATGCTCTATTGTTAATACAGCTGAAGAGAATTAATTTTAGAAACAAGACAAGCTGTTAACACAGAACTTGAAAGTCTTCCCACTGAAAATGCTGAACCTTATTGTAAAGTATTGGATCATTTCAATTGTTAGTCTTTTAATTCTAAATTAGCAGAGTATGTGAATGAATTTTTACTCTATTCCATGAATCTATCTGTTCTCTCATCTTTCTCAAAACTGAGTGTCATCCTACTATTTAAACAGGAAGGTCAAATGAAGATCTGAAATTGTTTGGCAACTTGATAATACTGCATTACTTCACTTTCAAGTCTGGTCACTGGAATCTTGAGTAGGAGAAGTATTTCAGCTTAAAAAAATTGATTTATCTTAAGTGCAGCCATGAAATTAGAAGATGATTGCTTCTTGGCAGAAAAGCTATGACAAACTTAGACTGTATGCTAAAAAGCAAAGATATCACTTTGCCAACAAACTCCCTATAGTCTAAGTTATGATCTTTCCAGTAGTCGTGCATGGCTGTGAGAGCTGAACCATGAAGAAGGCAGAGCAGCAAAGAATTGATAGTTTTGAACTGTGGTGCTGAAGAGGACTCTTAAGAGTCTCTTGGACAGCAAGGAGATCAAACCAGTAGATCTCAAAGAAAATAAACCCTGCGTACACATTGAAAGGACAGATGATGAAGCTGAAGCTGAAGCTCCAATACCGTGATCAACTGATGCAAACAGCTAGCTCATTGGAAAAGACTCTGATGCTAGGAAAAATTGAAGGCGGAAGGAGAAGAAGGTGATAGAGGATGAGATGGTTGGATGGCATCACCAATGCAATGGACATGAACTTGGGCAAAAGGAGATGGTGAAGGACAGGGAAGCCTAGTTGCTGCAGTCCATGGGGTCATGAAGTGTCAGACCTGACATGGCAGCTGAACAATGACAGTAACTCTTCAATGTATTTTTCTGCTTAAAATTGATAATTTCTTCATATACCTAGAATTCAGATTTCTGCCAATATTTTAAATACACTTAAAATTATTAAAATGACAAAATAAAATTGATAATATTGACTATGCCATTCAATTGTATGCAACTGAAATTAGAAAAAAAAATTATTAAATTTGAGTAAGTTAAAATTTCTTTAACATTTAAAAGTATGGAATGCCTCTGAAACTGAATTTACCTTCTTAGGATACATATCCCAAAGAAAACATGACATAAAAGAAATAATGGATATTATCCAACCTTTCTGACTTNACCTATGTTTTTTACAGTACTCATGCATAGATGTGAGAGTTGACTATAAAGAAAGCTGAGTGACAAAGAATTGATGCTTTTGAACTGTGGTGCTGGAGAAGACTTTTGAGAGTCCCTTGGAATGCAAGGAGATCCAATCAAACTATCCTAAAGGAAACTGGTCCTGAACATTCATTGGAAGGACTGATGGTGAGGCTGAAACTCCGATACTTTGGCCACCTTTTGCAAAGAACTGATTCATTTGAAGACCCCGATGCAGGGAAAGATTGAAGGCGGGAGGAGAATGGGATGACAGAGGATGAGATGTTTTGATGGACATGAGTTTGAGTAAACTCCAGGAGTTGGTGATGGACAGGGAAGCCTGGCATGCTGCAGTCCATGGGGTCGCAAAGTGTTGGACACAACTGAGTGACTGAACTGAACTGCAAAGAGGATATGCCAGGGAAGTGCACTCAGAGTGTGTGTGTGTTCAGTCGTGTCCAGCTCTGTGTGACCCTATGGACTGTAGCCTTCCAGGCTCCTCTGTCCATGGGATTTCCCAGGCAAGAATACTGGAGTGAGTTGCAATTTCCTTCTCCAGGGGAATCTTTCTGACCCAGGGATGGAACCAGTGAGTTTTGTGCACTGGCTGGTGGATTCTTATCACTGAGTCACCTGGGAAGCCAACTGATCTTAAATCTACTCAGTCCTACAGTGAGCTGTCCGCAGTGGCTGAGGTGGCTCCTGTCCTGTCCTCTGCTCCTGGCAGACAGACATGCCGTTAGCACAGTTAGGCAGGTACCGGAGTATATAAAACCCTCACCAGAGCAACAGAAGGACTTTCTCCCAGAAGCTTCCAGTTGGACCAGTGCATATGAACTTCACCAGCATGGACTGTAGCCTGCCAGGCTCCTCTGTCCATGGCATTTCCCAGGCAAGAATCCTGGAGTGGGTTGCCACTTCGTACTCCAGGGGATTGGAGAAGGGTATGGTGACCCACTTCAGTATTCTTGCCTGGAGAATCCCACGGACAGAGGAGCCTGATGGGTTGCAGTCCATGGGGTTACATAGAGTCAGACACGACTGAAGCGACTTAGCTCACACACACTCCAGGGCATCTTCCCAACCCAGGGAGCCAACCTGCCTCTCCTGGGGCTCTGACATTGACTAGTGGATTCTTTCCCAACTGCACCAAAAGATGCGCCACAGGTTCTTATCACTTAGGAAATTACAATAGCTTTAGGAAGCTCTGTGCCAGGAACTGGGGACAGATTAACCTGTCTATCTGTCCACCTATCTATAAAGACTTTGGTTGGGCTCCAGGGTGGGGGCTGGTCACCAGAAAGATCAAGCCATGATTAGAAACTTGAGATTTTTAGCCCAGCCTCCTGTGGCTTCTCTAAAGGGAGGAGAGGAGCTGGAAATGGAGTTAATAACTGACCATGCCTACAAGAGGAAGCCTCCATAAAATCTCCAAAGTACTGGACTGGGGGAGCCTCCAGGTGGGTGAACCTCTCCGTGTATGGAGAGTGTGACACGTCCTGATTCTATGGGGACAGAGGAACCGATGCTCAGGACTCTCCCAGACCTTGCCCTATGCATCTGTTCATCTGGCTGTCATCTTTGTCCTTTATCACATCCTTTAATAAATGGATAACTAAGTAAACATTTCCCTGACTTCTGTGAGTCCCTCTAGCAAATTAATCAAATCCAGAGGCATCATGGGAACCTGTGGTCTGTAGCCAAGTGGGACCGAGGTTGTGGGTAACCTGTGATGGGTAGCTGCAGTGGTGGGGGGCAGTCTCATGGGACTGAGACTGTAACATATGGGATCTGATGACATCTCTGGGAAGACAGTGACAGAATTAAATTGAGGACACCCAGCTGGCATTGTGGAGAATTTCTTGGTGTTGAGGGAAAAAAACATTCCACATAGTGTTTTCTCATGGCTAAATAAAACAGCAGTAAGAGATTGTCTAAGAGTGAGAATGGAGAAAACAATAAGATCCTTAGAAAGGAACGGGAGGTCAGCCTTTCCCTCCTGAGAATCCCCCCACCTTTGAGACAATAGCTTATGACTCTAACAACAGCCTCTTACCTGGGCATGGAGCCCAGCCTCATACACTGAATGGACCCATTAGGACACCACCTCCAGGACTTCCACCAGGATTCCTCCCTGATAATAAAATCCTCTGAGATTTATAAAATTTGAAGACAGTCCCTTGTTATTCTGCAGGACCTCAACCCTCTTCTTCCAGATTTGTTCCCTCTAACCCTGACCACCAGGACTCACTGTCAACCTATAACCTTGAACTTGCCCCACTGGCCTCTAAACTCTGATTTCTATCTTCCAATAAAGTTCAAACCTGTTTCCCAGGCGAGCTTTAGTCCTGAAATTTACCCCCTGTCATTTGTCTGAGTTATTTCTTACACTATCTCATGTTGTTTCACGAGACCTAGAAAGGTGCCTCCTTGGAGTATACACTGACTGAAGAAGTAAGACAGATGCGACTTCAAGTGACCAAACCAAATACTCATCTCAGCATTTTCCATGAAAACTAAGAAAGGACACCTCGGAAGCAGGTGATGACTGCTGGAACAGGCTGATCTTGGGGAAATCATCAGGTTCCAAATGAATATTGAAAAATCAAAGGGAGACGTAAGGAGTTGAAGTCCACAAGCCGTTAATGACAACCCTTCAATCGATAGAGGAAATAGAAAAGACTTGTATTTGCTACAAGTTAGCTTGTTCTTAAGAGGTGCCATTTAAAACCACACTCCATAAAGAGGGTATGTGTAGGTGGATTAAGCTGAGAAAAACACTGCATCGCCCTATGCCAATGAAGCACCCAGAACGGTCAAGCTGGGCTTATATAAAGAGGTCAACAGAAGGGAGTCCAAGCGAATTTAAAAATAGAGATGGAAGATATACAAAATGTCACAGAGCAAAGAACTGCACTTCACAAGCTTTTCCATTGCCTTCGCGCTGGGATTCCCCCGGCACACACCTGGCAGTGTCAACTGTAGGCCTGTCCTGTCCTATTCATGCCTGAGGTGTGTGTGTGCTCAGCCTAGTGGGACATCAGAGACACTTGGTTCTGATGTGCCCCAAGGTGGCCCAAAGTCAGTGGGCCTATTCCAGAGTGGGCTGGTGTCACCTGTCACGCTGTACCTACACACACATACACATACACATACACACACACACACACACACACACACACACGCTGTAGCAAGCCAGTGATTCTTTCAAGATAGGAGTTTGGTTTAAAATCTCAAGAGGGGAGACATCATCTGATGATAAAAAGCAACTTCAACGTGCTTCTGATTTTCTAATAGAAATTTTGGGAAGTAAAGCATCACGGAAATCTTTGTATTGTATGCATCAGCAAACAGCAGAGTGGGTGAGAATGCTTTGAAGGGAACTACTGGGCTTTAGAGAAATCCCTGAGAATCACTGCTTGTGTCTGCCCTTGTCTGTCCTTGGTAAGGCATCAGAGGTGGACAGTGCTTCAGGGCCCCCAGTCAGCAAACAGCACGGAAGCCTTAGTGTTTTCAGGAAAAAATGTGACCTCCAAGCAGTTAAGTCCCCAGGAAACCTGCCTGTATTAACCAGCTGGGTGCTGGAAAGCTTTGCCACTGCCTCAGATAAATGATTTCATGAACAGATGTCTGATCTCCACCTGAAAGGATTATAGAGCAAATAGCAGATTTCCCACAAGCTTAGTGAGTCATCACCGATGTCAGGCCAGGCAGTTGCTCAAATTGAAAACGTTTGAGGAAATGTAGTCAGAGGGGGACCAGCTCTGGTCATGTGGTATCTTTTTTTAAGATTTCTTTTTTAATATGGACCATTTTTAAAGTCTTTATTGAATTTGCTACATTATCGATTCTGTTTTATGTTTTAGTCTTTTGGCTGAGAGGCATGTGTGATCTTAGGTCCCCAAGCAGGGATTGAACCCACATCCCCTGCATTGGAAGGTGACGTCTTAACCACTGGACCTCCAGGGAAGTCCTAAGGTCATGTTACATCTTGATGGGGAAACAGAGCACTATCATCTTTGTGATTGGAACTTTAATATATTGAGATTTTTCTACAAAGATTTTAGAATGTCAAGTCTCATTAAATGCAAATGAGAGCATTGATTCCAGAGCTGAAAATAGTGCTTCCACCTAAAAAATAAAAACAGCTTAATATTCTGACTGTCTTTACTTGGCAGCAACATGAAAAAAAATTTTTTTAAGTTAGGCTCTCAAGATCAAATGGGACATCAGAACTGGTTTAGTCTGAAAAATCAAGAAGTCAGCTTCTAATACTACCTAGGAAATTGAATTTGAGTAAAAGAGGTTGAAGTGCTATTCTGTTTTAAAATGTTTTCCCAGAAGTGCTATTCTGGGAAAAAGACCCAAACCCTCCTGAAAGGTGTAAATGGGCTTATTTTGAATACACACGTACAAACAAGTGTTCACATATTTCACACACATGTCCACACATACTTTGACTCTTGTAACCCTCCGTGTGTCCTCCACCTCTGAGGATCTTTAAAAATTCCTTTTGATGAGTTTACAATCCAGAACAATTAAGTTAAATAGCTCTGGAGTGAGACCCAAGCTTCAATACCTTTTAAAACTTCCTCAGCTGATTCCACAGTGCAACCAAGATTAAGAACTGTTATTCCAGGGGGAGAAAATTCACTATCTGTTCATTTATTCATTTAACAAGTATTTATTGGGCATTTGGTATGTACCAGACACTGTACTAGATGCTGGGAATAAAATTAAACAAAAACCATGATCTTAGCTCTCATGGAATTTTTAATCTAATGAGGGAAGGTGAACCAGCTAATAGTAAATAATGCTGTTTAAAACCTACTAAGTGTTCTGGAGGATAGATTATCCTCCTGTGAGCAAATGTGACAAAGTGACCTAGATGAGAGGTTAGGAAGGAGCCTTTGCCATGAGTTCCTAAGGTGAAGTTAACCTTGCTCGATATCACTAGTCATTAGAGAAATGTAAATCAAATCACGATGAGGTGCCACCTCATGCCTGCTGCATCCTCAGTTGCTAAGTCATGTCCAACCCTTTGCTACCCCAAGGACTAGTTGATCAGGCTCCTCTTCCATGGAATTTTCCAGGCAAGATTACTGGAGTGGATTGCCATTTACTCCTCCAGGGGATCTTCCCAACCCAGGGATCAAACCCATGTATCCTGATTGGCGGGAGGATTCTTTATCACTGAGCCACCCCACTTCCCAGGTGACCCTAGTGGTAATGAATCTTCCTGCCAATGCAGGAGACTCAAGAGTCAAGAGTTCAATACCTGGATCAGGAAGATTCCTGGAGTGGGAAATGTAATTCCTCCAGTATTCTTGCCTGGAAAATTCCATGTTCCTGGGGCTACAAAGACTTGGACAAGACTGAGCAATATTTTATCTTATTTCACTATCCAATGAAATATAATACCTTAACAACTTGATATCCACCATAATTCATTTTAAAAATATGAGAAAGATCATTTTTTAACATTTGGAAATTTAACGTGTTTCTTTATTCTATCCAAGCTCATATTTCTGTTCTGCTTCTCCACATACACACACACAAATCTATCCTAATATATTTTATGGTTAAAAATCTTTTGTGTTTAAAATTCTTTGATCATTTCATATTTTTAATTAAAATATGTATAATAATTGAAAATTTGATGTGTTTTATTTTCTATGACCTGACATGTTTAATGTTTAAAATTTAAGGGGAGTTACATTATCATTATAATGATGGTTAAACATACTTGATGAAAACAAAGTAAATACTTTTGTAAATATAGATTATAATAAAACAAAATTATATTGAGACAACATCTTTTAGTCAGATGAATCATGATCAAACTTTTCCTATATATAGGTTTTACCACAAGCACATAATTTTATTTTTTGCTAATGAGTTAAAAATAATTTAAACATTTATAAGATGAAACAAGAGTTGATTGCAACTGGAATAAATATTTAATAATATGATTTGATAATATAGGTTGTAATGACCAATTCTGAAAAAGAAATCACATAAAAATTTTATCTATGCATTTTAGCTAATGTATCCTGAAAAAGCTTCCTGTTATATTTAAAGGAATTAATGTCATTCCTCTATATTGTTGTTTAGAGAGGACTTGTTTTCCAGCTGTGAAGGAGAAAAAAGTACTCCTTTGAAAATAGCTGGAAAAAAGTTTACAATTAAAGGCCTTAAGAAGTATATTTTAAGTATTTCATATTTCTTACCAATGCTTTACTTTTATAAGCCTCTATCTCAATGGTCAGGAAATGAGAGAGGCAAATTTACTGAGCAAAACTCTCCTTTCTCCTCTGCCATCCCACGCTCCTCTGAATCTGAACTTCCCTACTCAGGAATGCCACCCCCACCTTTACACAGAAACAAGAGCGGAACCGAGAAAAACCGGATCTTAAAGGTTCATGGCACCTCATTACCCATCAGAGGAAGTCCTCCTTTGGCTTGGCACTGGGAAGTTTTTTCATTTCAGGACAATGTGCCTATAGTAAGATTTTAAAATGGGTGGGACTTTCCTGGCGGTCTAGTGGTTAAGATTCTGTGCTCTCAATTCAGAGTCTGGGTTCAGTTCTTGGTCAGGAAGCTAGATCTTGCATGCTGCAACCAAGAACTTACATGCTGCAACCCAGCTCAGCCAGATAAATAAATAAAGATAAATAAAATATCTTAATGTTTTCATTTTAAAGTATTTAATCTTAAAATATCTTAATAAAATAAAAGATAAATAAAATATATATCAAGATAAATAAAGCCAGATAAAAAGAAGAAAACAAAATGGGTGAGGAATACAGATAATTACTGTGAACATAGGTCTATTCTCTAGAAGACAATATCTCACTGAGGATGGTTGAAGATTTGAATACTGATTTCTTTAAAACTATGCATTGTATACCTTAAACTTTTTTTTGCACATTCCAGAGGTGCATATACTCCAGCTTGAAAATCACTCAATAAAATAGCTTGATTCTGCAGTAATTTCAAATACAGTTACCTATCCCAGTTCTGACATTACTACTTGTGTGACCTTAGGCAGATTGTACTACTTGTGTGACCTTAGGCAGATTGTTTAGTCTCTCTGAGCCTCAGTTTCTCATGGGTAAAAAGGAACTAATGGACATATATCAGAATGTCATAGTGACAAATATGACAATACATGTAAAGCAACTAATGTATCACCTGGTTAACATAATGGTGAGCCCTGAATAGTTTTGATCATTATCATCATTTTGATTTTGGTACAAGATTTGCTGTTATTATTCCCCTGAAGATGGCATTGGATTAGAAGAAAAAAACAGGCACTGAAAGAAGATCCACAACAAAACTGAGTACTTTACCAAAAGTCATGATGACCTAAGATTTCACTGATTGATGGTGGAGAAAAATTAGTGACTGAAATCAGAATCTGTTGTACAACCATTTGGTGTAATCTTTATTACAGAGAATGGTGTAGTCATTCTCCATAATCCCATTGAAGTCTTTGTAAAGTCCTTTGTTTATAAATCTCTTTAAGATCCTACTGCATTTTTATAATCTGGGTTCTAGTCCTAATGGATCACACAATTGAATGGATAGAAAATTTTACCAAAAAATTTCCTTGATTCGATACAGACTGGGGTCATTCTTTTAGCCCATGAGTTTTGGAGGCAGGTAGATCCAGGTCACAGAGAAGGTGATGGCACCCCACTCCAGTACTCTTGCCTGGGAAATCCCATGGACGGAGGAGCCTGGTAGGCTAGTCCATGAGGTCGCTGAGAGTCGGACACAACTGAGCGACTTCACTTTCACTTTTCACTTTCATGCATTGGAGAAGGAAATGGCAACCCTCTCCAATGTTCTTGCCTGGAGAATCCCAGGGACTTGCGAGCCTGGTGAGCTTCCGTCTATGGGGTCACACAGAGTCGGACATGACTGAAGCGACTTAGCAGCAGCAGCAGATCCAGGTCAAGGTCAAAAGACCTTACTAAATTATATCAGAGCTTGACGGATTCAACTCTTTCCTAAACTGTAAAAAGGATATAATAACACTAACTTTTCAGAGTTGGTCAACCAGAAGTATGTAAAACAGCTAACAAAATACCTGATACATAGCAGGTACTCAAGAGTTAGTATTATTAAAGAACACAAAAAGAGAAACCACAGCAAATTATCACAAAAGGCACAATGTTAAATACCGTGACAAGTAGTCAAGGGGCTGTGATGGTTGAAAGAAAAGAGAAGAATACCTTCCTTTTTAAACTGAAATATAGCTGAAATTTAAATTGAAGTATATGTTACAGGTATACAACAGCTGCACTCCATTTATAGTTATTATAAAACATTGGCTATTTCCTCTGTGTTGTACAATATATCCTTGTAGCTGATTTTATATGTAATAGTGTGTACCTCTTATTCCCCTACCCCTTACATAGTCCCTCTCTCTCCCCTCTCCTCACTGGTAACCACTAGCTGCTTCTCTATATGCATGACTCTGCTTCTTTTCTGTTACATTCACTAGCTTGTTGTATTTTTTAGATTCCCCATGTAAGTGAGATCATACAGTGTGTGTCTTTGTCCAACTTATTTCATTTAGCATGATGCCCTCCAAGTCCATCCATGTTGTACTAATGGTAAACTTTCATTCTTTTATATGGCTGAGTAGTATTTCATCATATATATATACACATACATATGTATATATATATATACACAAACACACACATACGTACATATGGGCTTCCCTGGTAGCTGAGAAGGTAAAGAATCCTCCTGCAATATACACCAGACAGAAGGACAACTTTCCATTCTGGAAAGAGGTGATGGAGAAAGGCTGTCTGGAAGAGGTGGCACTTGAGATCACCCTCAAAGGACCAGGTGTATTTTGACAAGCAAGATGGGAAGAACAGACATTCAGGGAAAAGAGGAGGATGAGAAAAGGGTAGAGGTGGGAGACCATAGCGATTGGCTCAAGGAATGAATAATTCAGTGCTTATAGGGGGATGATATTGAGACACCAGCTATTGCTTCATCTGTTTATGTACCACCACCACTACCCCTGCCCCGCAAACCTCAGGTGGTTAAATTGGAAAGAGAATTCGCAGCTATGGCGTGGAGATCCTTGAATGCTGGACTTAGAAGCTGTAGGTGGGAGAGTTGGAACCAGAACAACTCGGAGATCTCAGGCAGGCCCTTAACTACCACACGGAGGCAGAGAAAGGAACTGGGTTTCCATTCCTTACCTGTTCCTCATACTACCTGGGTTGGATCCTGTATAGATATATTTATTAGAGAATACTGTTCAGGGGATGTTCTTGGGCCAGCATTTCTCAAACCGTCCTTTGGATGCACTGAAAACCCTTAAAGTTAACACAAATATACCACAAAATGGTCCACTGTGATCACACTAACCTGGGAAACATGGATATCGTGCTCCTCTTTGCCAATTACCAGTAAATTAACATATTAAAGATTCTGAGAAATCCTGAAACCAATGAACCATTTCCCTTAATTTAATCCAGCATTTTCCTACTGTTTACAGCTCAGAACCATTATCAACAGCTGTGGAACACAATTCTGTAGAACCCAGTTTGGAAACGTATCTTAAGCAAGACCTAGGTAGGCGTCTAAATTATGATTTTGGCTAAGGATTTGGTGAGAAGCAGGGAGAAAGAGGGTGGAGGTGGGCAAGGTTGCCAGAATAGCTCATTGGATATAAACCAGGCTGAGTGACCAAGAGTCACATAGATGAGCTGTAGAAAATTAATGAGCAGATAAAAGAATTTAATCATCTTGAAATTTGGCAACTGTGAATAACACTTTCTTCCTTAAACTCCAATCCTTTTAATTTTTTTAAACACACTTTTCAAATTCTATTTGCTAGCTCTTTTAAGAGCCAGAACTCCAGATTGCTTGGTGCTTGTTTTGAAAGACATTTCTGCAGCCTGCCCAAAAAAGGGTGTGAAATGGTTAAATACTAAAATTTAGGATCTCTGCAGCCAGAGTTCTGTTTAATACTATTGCTCCGGCATCTCTGCCTCCCTCCCAATTTCCCAGCACCAGAAGCCTTTTCATTTCATATTGGAGCCACACGCATTTTGAGCCCACTCAAAATCCAGAGGCTATAAAACACGTCTCTCCATCTTCCATTATTTTGCTTTTTTTTCTTTCTGTCTGGCAGCCTCTGAGGCAAAAAAAAAAAAAAA
>SJYV01047395.1:38627-59255 GCA_006410875.1 Neotragus pygmaeus | reverse complement strand
GAACTGATGCTTTTGAACTGTGGTGTTGGAGAAGACTCTTGAGAGTCCCTTAGACTGCAAGGAGATCCAACCAGTCTAATCTAAGGAGATCAGTCCTGGGTGTTCATTGGAAAGACTGATGTTGAAGCTGAAACTCCAATACTTTGGCCACCTCATGCGAAGAGTCGACTCATTGGAAAAGACTCTGATGCTGGGAGGGATTGGGGGCAGGAGGAGAAGGGGACGACCGAGGATGAGATGGCTGGATGGCATCACCGACTCGATGGACGTGAGTCTGAGTGAACTCTGGTATTTGGCGATGGACAGGGAGGCCTGGCATGCTGTGATTCATGGGGTCGCAAAGAGTTGGACACGACTTAGCGACTGAACTGAACAAGCACTTTTTAAATAGTATTGAAAGACAGCAACTGCTCTAAGCTGTGACTGATGAATCACAAACTCTAAGCTGAAAATCCAAACTTTGAACCACTGCCATTAACAGAGTGAAAGTTCTCTGTTAGCAACATGAGGTCCTGATATAAAAATGGTAACAAGCCACAACATCTTACACAACAGTATAAGCCAGGAATGTCTGTGGAACCCGGAATAGAACAAGCAAACAATATCAGAACAAAAACAAGTTTTCTAGGCACACCTGGGCAAGGATTTCAATAATTTCTACTATGGAGGACTTTGAAATCAATTATTTCAGCCAAAATATATGGCATATACAGTATGATGTAGATAATTATGCTTTACTGAGTTTATAAGGCCGCGGCTGCTAAGTCGCTTCAGTCGTGTCTGACTCTGTGCGATCCCATAGATGGCAGCCTACCAATCTCCCGCATCCTTGGGATTCTCCAGGCAAGAACACTGGAGTGGGTTGCCATTTCCTTCTCTAATGCATGAAAGTGAAAAGTGAAAGTGAAGTCGCTCAGTCGTGTCTGACTCCGACCACATGTAATTAGTACATATATAATTTTAGTCATTCTGAATTAAACTTATCTACTGTGTTTATAAAGTTTATAGTAGGTCGGGATGGGAGACACATGTACATTCGTGACTGATTCATGTCAGTGTATGGCAAAAACCACCACAATACTGTGAAATAATTAGCCTCCAATTAAAACACATAAATTAATTTAAAATAAAAATAAACACCTACAAGGGGCTGATTGATTATTATACTCAACAGTGAAGTTCTGTTTGGTTCTTTTTTCACATCTTTCAATTTTTCAGTTTCTTTAAAAAAAAAAATAAAAAGTTTATAGTAGGGACTTCCCTGGCGGTCCACTGTTTAAGAATTCACCTTCCAATGTAGGGGGCTCAGGTTTGATCCCCGATCAGGGAACTAGGATCCCACATGTCACAGGGCAACTAAGCCTGTGCACCACATCAAGAGAAGTAAATAAGTTAAAGTTAAAAATAAACTTTTCAAAATAAAAGTAAAGTCTCTAGTTAAATAATCCTTTTAAATACATGCATTGATATGTTTATCTATTGCTTAACTGACAATTATAGACAGTATTTAAGTTTTAGAATGAAAGACAAGATAAGTAACAGTTTGCAATAGCCTCCCTTAGTCAGACTTACTCTTGTCTAATATGCCACAGTTAGTCTGAACTGTGGTGTTGGAGAAGCCTCTTGAGAGTCCCTTGGACTGCAAGGAGATCCAACCAGTCCATTCGAAAGGAGATCAGTCCTGGGAGTTCTTTGGAAGGAATGATGATAAAGCTGAAACTCCAGTACTTTCGCCACCTCATGTAAAGAGCTGACTCATTGAAAAAGACTCTGATGCTGGGAGGGATTGAGGGCAGGAGGAGACGGGGACGACAGAGGATGAGATGGTTGGATGGCATCACCAACTGGATGGACGTGAGTCTGAGTGAACTCCGGGAGTTGATGATGGACAGGGAGGCCTGGTGTGCTGCAATTCATGGAGTCGCAAAGAGTCAACCATAACTGAGCGACTGAACTGAACTGACCGAGTCTGCCATTTATTCATGGGTTTCTCTACATACCTATGGCTCTATACTGGTTCAGAAACTCCCAAACTCTGAAATAAAATGCTGAAGGTGACATTTGTGTTCTGATTTAAAGAGAATTAAGGCCTTATCATTCCTCCCTCCATTGCCTGGCATTATATCACATGACTGATTTTGCCTCTGAAAAATGGTACTGCTAGGAGATGACCACTGTCTCTCTGAAAAGCGGGACTATGGTTGTATGCTCGTCACTTAGTCGTGTCTGACTCTTTGTGACCCCCATGGACTGTAGCCTGCCAGGCTCCTCTGTCCAAGGAATTCTCCAGGCAAGAATACTGGAGTGGGTTGCCATGCCCTCCTCCAGGGGATCTTCCCAACCCAGGGATCGAACCTGGGTCTCCTGCAGTGAAGGCAAAAGGACTATGGATACAGAATAGCAATTTTTCCATCAGCCCTTCAGAGCTGATAGCAACCTTAATAAGCATCAGTAACAACCAGAAAGATACTTTATAGACACAAAGTCCTAGAGGACACACATAGGGAACGGAAGTCAGTGGCTATTTCAAGGACATCCTTGTGCTGCTGACCACAGGAAACAGATTTTATCTTAGAGAATAAAGGTCAGAAATAATGAGAGTATTGCCCAGAGGCAAATGACAGTTCAGGAGAGTGGGTGGCAAGAAGTAAGTTCTCCTTTACCCCCACCTGCCTCTCTCCCAATTCTGGCCACCCTGACAGCCAGTCTCTCTCACTTAGTATTTTCCCTCCAGATCATTCATTTCATTCACAGCGGCATTGTGAGGTGAGATTACCCACTCCTGCTCTCAATGGCTTTTACTCGTTGTAGACAGAGTTAAAAAACAGCTAGGATCAAGACACACATATTCTGCATGTCCTGTGCTAATGGGAAGGAGACTCCAGATAAACTCTGAACTGTTGCCCTTGTTTTCCTTCCTTTCGGGCTCCTGTTGGAAAAATATGAGCTACTGGCCCGCTCCACTGAAAGATGCCTTTCCTTTAGCTGTGATTCCTAAAGGAGAAACGGGTAGTGGAAAGAAGGCTTGCTGCCCTGGAGATATATCAGAAGCATCTGGCAAGGGAGGAGGAACATTTTTTACCATTAAAACTTTTCTCTCACTGTAAGGGAATTTGGTACCCCTTCGTGAAGGCATGCCCAAACTTTTCCATCCTCCCCTGCTGAACATCCCCGGACTGGGGACCCACTATTATGGATGCAGTTGCCCACATCCCTCAGCAGAGTTGAGTCAAAAAAAAAAAAAAAAAAANTTTCATCCTAAAATCTTGACATGAAGCGTCCTTAAAAATCAGAACACCGTCATCCTTCCAAGAAAAGTTCTAGGGAGCATCCACTCGAGTCTCCAGTGCGGGCATTCTCAGCCTCATAAGTTGTGTGCGCCGCAGAGGGTGGCTATCCCCGCTCCGTGCTGTACTTGGGAATGAGAGGGCGCGGGCGCGGGCCCGGCGCTCGCCCCGCTCCGCCGCGCTCGGTTCCCCAGCCCTCGCCTCCCCTCATCCCGCCGCGGCGGCGCCGTGGGAGCCCCCGGGCCTGCACCGCCGCCCGCCGCGTCCCCGGCCTCCCTGCGGCCCGCCGCCCGCCTCCCGGGGCCCAGGCCGCGCCACCGCCTCGCAGGGAGCCAGGGGACTCGCTCGGCTCCGCGCGGCGCCAGGGGCGGAGCCGGCCGGGAGGGGGGGTCTGCCGGGAGAGGCCGGGGCGGGCGGCGGCCTCTGCCTACCCCGACACGCACCCAGCGCCCCCGGCCCCGGCCCCGGCCTCCTCGGGCCCGGCCCGCACCCGCCGCCGGGAGACCCGCCACTTACCAACCCGCCCGGGACAGCGCCGCTCCGGGAGCCTCACCCATGGTAGCTGCTTAGGCCGGGATGCTGGGGGGCTCGGCTAGTGGGCTGGGGGAGGCTGCTACTTGAGACCCCCCAAAAGAAAAAAGAAAAAGAAAAAAGAAAAGAAAAAAACTCCTCCGGTCGGCTCTGCGACTGGGCATGCTCAGTGCGGCGGGCGCTTCCGCGTGCGGGTTCCGCTCGCCGCGTTTTCCGAGCGGCCACGGGGGCCGGCCCGGCGTGCGGCTGCGAGCCCGTCGCGCTCCGGGGGAGGCGGTGCGCGGAGGACGGGCCAGGGTCGGCCGCTCAGGGCCGGTCTGTCAGCGAGGCCTTGCGGCGGAGGGCCGGCTGCACGTCGCCGGGGTCATTTTCCCGAACCTCATGCCGTGGAGACCCGTGGGGCGGTCCTCTGTGCGGCTGAAAGGAAGCCTGCGTTCCCAGCGCGCACAAGCTGCCGCCTCCCGAGGGCAGAGCTGAGGCGCTAGGCGGCGGGAAGGCGCTGCCAGCTAGGCTCTGAGGCGGCCGCGTTTCCTACAGAGAAGCTCAAAGGGACAGTGTTACCGGTCCTCTTTACACGGGAGAAAAGCTACTTTCTTATAACGATTCCTTCCCCTTTTCCATCTGCCCAGGTAGAGAAAATAATATAATCGAATTTTTCCTACTCCCCAGACTCGAATCGGACTGTCCAGGTCCCGCGCTACAATGAAAGTGAATGCATGCACCCAAGAAGACCTGCACCTAAAGGATGTGGGAACTCGGGGAGCTGTGTCGTGCTTGTCTCTCACACCGTCCTCCCACCGGGCCTGTGCAGGCGCCGGCGCGGCGCTGTGACGTTGGCGCGGGTACTGCCAGGCCTAGTTCCCGCCCACCCCGTGCCGGTGCCCGTGCCCGGCTCCGGCTCTCCCGGCTGAAGCAGAGGGGCGGGTCCGGAATGTGCACGCGCGGCGGCGGCGGCCGGCGGCGCCCAGCGGCGCGAGAGACGTTCCAACGGGATTGGGCAGCCGAGACTCACACCAGCCAATCGAAGGAGCAAGCGGAAGGGGCTGTGGGACTGGGAGACACTCAAGAGTTGTCCCTGCCCTCCACCGTCGTCCTTTCCTTCGGCTGCTGAGGAGAAAGGTTCTTCCGACTGGCTCTGGTCCAAGCTGCGAAGTCCAGCGGGAAGACTGTTAAAACCTTCAGCCCTATAACCAGAACTACCTCATCTATTTCATCATCACCAACATGAACTTAAAGCAGAGTCTGTGAAACCGGGCAGAGCCGCACCTGAGACTGAAGAGCAAACCGACTCTCACAGAAAGAGGGGGATAATTACAGAATGAAGCTAAAATTCCTTAATTTTGTTTTCATTTTAACTGACACAGTTAGTTTGGGCTTCCCAAAAGTCATAGTTTTAAAATCACGATGTATTGCTTAACTGGGATGCTGTTGAAATGTGTGCCCAAAGACATTGCGTAGTTACTGATTTTTTAATTTTTATTTTTACTTTATTTTGCTTTACAGTACTGTATTGGTTTTGCTATACATTGACATGAATCAGCCAAGGGTGTACATGAGTTCCCAATCCTAAACCTCCCTCCCACCTCCCACCCCATATCTTCTCTCTGGATCATCCCCATGCACCAGCCCCAAGCCTCCTGTATCCTGTATTGAACATAGACTGGGGATTAGTTAATTACATGATAGTATGCATGTTTCAATCCCATTCTCCCAAATCATCCCACCCTTTCCCTCTCCCACAGAGTCTAAAAGTCCGTTCTATACATCTGTGTCTCTTTTGCTGTCTCACATAGAGGGTTATCATTACCATCTTTCTAANAAAATATATCAACCTCTTTACAAAGGCACCTATATGACAGTTCCAAGACATTCTCTCTCACATACCTCTGAGATGCCTGATTAAAAAAAATAGATAATGACCATCACCACCTAGAACTAGTACTTACTCAATAACTATGCAACATCTTTGTATGGTGACATATTGTAACTAGACTTCTTGTGGTGATCTGTTGAAATGTATAGAAATATTGAATCACTATCTTGTGGAACAGGAACTAGCATAGTGTAGTAGGTCAATTATACTTCAAAACAAACTCAAATAAAAAGAGATCAGATTTGTGGTTATCTGCAGGAGGTAGGAAAATTGGATGAAGGTGATCAAAAGATAAATACTAGGGATGTAATATATCAATACAACATGATAAACATAATTAACACTGCCATATATTATATATGAAAGTTAAGAGAGTAAATCCTGAGAATTCTCATCACGAGAAAAAATTTTTTTAATAATTTGATCTATATGAGATGATAAACATCGTAATAATCACTTCATGATGTGTGTAAATCAGATCATTATGCTGTATACTTTAAACCTACACAGATATCTATTATATCCCAATAAAACTAAAAGAAATATATTTTTAAAGTAAAAATAAAACTCACAATCATGCTACTGCATCTTGGAGATATTTCTGTTAATCATAAAGCTGATGAAATTCAATTTACAAAAGCAATCAGTGGTCCATGTTTACTGTGCTGCTAAAAGCCTAGCAAACGTGTTGATCTGAATGAAGATGGTGAAAGTGAAATTCGTGTCTGCCTCTTTGTACAGTCCATGGAATTCTCCAGGCCAGAATACTGGAGTGGCTTGCCATTCCCTTCTCCAGAGGATCTTCTCAACACAGGGATCAAATCCAGGTCTCCCATACTGCAGGCAGATTCTTTACCATCTAAGCCACCAGGGAAGCCCAAAAGAAAATAGGAAGATGCTTTATGATTTTTCTGAGTGTTGCCTCCAAGTTTGAAATGGCAAAGTTGGGGCTAATCAGAAAATCAGGCAGAACAATCCAGGGGAAGACGGGTGGTGGGACATGGTTAGTGAAGTCCTGGGGCAGTTTATCAGGACAGTAGCTCATTTGATACAGTCTACACTGTAACTCCCTTATGGTTTTAGATCCTGACATGTAGTCAAGAAGTATTAGAATCCTCAAGATTTCTAGATTGTGGCCACCTGAGGACAAGAATTTTGTTCCTGGTTCACTCCAACATCTCCAAAATCTAGTGAAGTTATCAGGCACACAGATATACTCCAAAAGTTATTAAATGGAAGAAAGAGAAGGAAGAAAGGGAGGGAGGGAGAATAGAAAGCTGCTTACATCCAACAGTAAGATTCCAACACCTCTTGGGAAGACACTTGGTCTACAATGTTTTCTCATAATCAGAAAGAACTTTAAAGTACAAACCTTCTTCCAGGGAAATTGTTTTGAAACAAACCTCTTCTGTTATATCTACACTGTGGTATATCTAACAAGTGGTGTGGTGCTAGTTACATACCCCACTGCCTGTTATAAACTTGTCTATATTTGAAAACTATGCTTATGTAGTCTTCTTTTAGAATTTAAAAATCACCCTTCTCTGTACTTATCCTTCGGTAATCATAAGTTTGTTTTCTATATCTGTGAATTTGTCTTCTGTGTCTGAGTTTCTGTTTTGTAAATAAGTTCATTTGTATCTTTTTTTATACCTACATTCTTTTGATGACCCCTGTCCTATGCCATATTATCCTCCTGGGATTCTTAGATCTAATTAAAATATATTTAGTAGGGAAGGACATTCCAACCTGATCCCTGATCCCCTTTGGGGATATTCTTTCAGGAATAAACTGAAACCTCCCAGGCTTCTTGCCACGCACCCCTCAACTCCATCTGCAACCTGGTTTCAAGGAAAGAAATCCAAGAACCCAAGAGATACCCAATCAAGCATTGTGCCATTCATCTCAGAGACCAAATAAAGACATTTGCAGTAAATATGTGTGCAACCAGCTCTTTGTGACTCCATGGCCTATATCCCATCAGGTTCCTCTGTCCATGGGTTTTCCCAGGCAAGAATACTGGAGTGGGTTGCCAATTCCTTCTCCAGGGGATCTTCCCTACCCAGGGATTGAACCCGCTTCTCCTCTATCTTCTGCACTGGCAGACAGATTCTTTACCACTGTGCCACCTGCAAAGCCACCTGGGAAGCAGTGAATGTAAAGATCTCTATAATGAAAATGAGGTAAATGAACCTCTACAGTAATACTGCCAGGGCTACTATTTCAAAAGAAGTAGGGTAAAAATTGTGTTCAAGGTCAATGAAAAAGCAAAACTAGTTCTCTCCATAGTGGGGTGTGATTGCTTTGGGGTAATTTAAGATATATTAGCCACAGGGATTCACTGGGGATTCCCAGGTGGCGCAATAGTAAACAGTCTGCCTGCCAAAGCAGGAGAAGCAAGAGACACAGATTTGATCCCTGGGTCAGAAAGACCCCCTGGAGTAGGAAATGGCAACCTGTTCTAGTATTCCTGCCTGGAAAAATCCCATGGATAGAGAAGCCTGGCGGGCTACAGCCCATGGGGTTGCAAAGAGTCAGACACAACTGAGCATGCCACACAGCCATGGTTATTGCCGCTGGAAAGAAACTAGGGTGGTGTCAGCTCACAAGTGAGCCAGCCTGGTGTACATGCTAAGTGACTTCAGTCACGTCCCATTCTTCACAACTCCATGGACTGTAACCCACCAGGCTCCTCTGTCCGTGGGATTCTCCAGGCAAGAATACTGGAGTGGGTTGCCAAGGCCTCCTCCAGGGAATCTTCCTGACCCAGGGATTGAACCTGAGTCTCTTATGTCTCCTGCACTGGCAGGCGGGTTCTTGACTGGAGCCCCCACCTACTTCTCTATCCGTGTTGAGCTGAGATGAAAGTTGAGTTCAGCAACCCCCACCCCCTCCCTTCAAAGCCAGCAGAAGCCGACAGGGAAGATTTCGCTGACTCTGACTGGAGCCCCAGGTGGTTGAGTGGATGCAAGACAAGAGGGACTGGGGCTGGGCCTCCCTGAATCTGTGGGAAAGTACAGCATCCCCACAAGAAGAAAAGGGCCTTAAAGAGAATATTCTTCATGTGGGAAGAACACAGGGATAATTGGAGAGGAAATGAAAAACCACTCAGTGAGGCTCAGCACTGTCCTCAGCTCACCCTGTCTCATCCAACCCTATACGTTTATAGAGGAGGCAGTTAGCCAAGGAAACTCACACCTTCTGATCCTACACCCTGTAAAATATTGAGGCAGTGGTTCAATGCTTCGTTCACAATTCAGCATGTGAGTTTGGTTTGGGGAGGATGGAAAGGATAATGCTGGGGACTTCTACTTTACCATCCCCTGAAGATTGCAAACCCCTACTTGCCTTAACATCTCTCAGGTGGAGAGTTAGTTGATTGGTGAGTCTGCTTAAAGGTCTGGCAGGGTTCATGGGTAAGCTTTCTCCAGGGAAGAAAGGAAGAGGCATTCCCTGCAAGACAGAAAGGAAACATGCCCAGAAACTCTTTTCAACAAACTCTTGCTATGCACTTTACAAACAAGGAATGGACAAAAGAGGATAACTAACCCTCCTTGCATCTTAAGACTTAGCTCCTTAACTTTTAGTGTTCAAGGAAAGAAGTTTGGATGGGCACATGGGATAGATTCAAAACAGCCACAAAGGCTTTCAAATTCTCACATCAGAAGACAGAGGATTTTCCCATTCTCTACGTCTGGACTGGACCTGAGACCAGCTTGACCTGTAGAAAGTGGGAAACATTATATTCTGCCAGTTTGAGCCAAGGCCTCCAGAGACCTCAGCTTCAAATCATCCTCTCCCCAAATAGATACCATGTGAACAAGCCCACAGTAACCTCCTTGAAGGTGAGAACCATGTGGAAAGAAAGATCTTGTGCATACTCACACCACATGGAGAAGAGAAGAGTCACCTGGTTTGAAAGCATGTCTGGAAATTCTTAGACACTAGTGTGGCAGAGTTTAATTGCCTTCTCCCTTGAAAAATGGGTTGACCTTTTAATGACTCACTTTTAATGAATATGATGCAGTGAAAGTGACTCTGCATGACTTCTGAGATTAGGTTAGAAAAAACAATACAACATCCATGGGCCTCTCTCTCTTGCAAAACACATCATGGGAGCCCTGAACTGACAAGTGAGAAGTTTGGCTACCTGGAAGCCATCACATGAAGAATACACATAGTGAGGTCACATAGAAACAAAGCAAGATGCTCCAGGAGCTGCCACTGTGAGTCTGCTCAGCATCAACCAGCAGACATGTGAACCCCCAGACTTCCAGCCACTCCAGGTTGGTGCCAGGTAGAGCAGCAATGAGCTGGTCCTGCCATGCTCTACTGAAACTGCAGATTTATGAGCAGAATAAAGGTTTCCCCAATGGCTCAGCAGGTAAAGAATCCACCAGTAATGCAGGAGACATGAGTTTGATTCCTGTGTCAGGAAGATCCTTTAGAGAAGGAAATGGCACCCCACCCCAGGATTCTTGCCTGGGAAATCCCATTGACAGAGGAACCTGGAGGGCTGCAGTCCTTGGGGTCACAAAGAGTCAGATATGACTGAGTGACTAAGTGCATGTGTGGAAGCAGAAGAAAGGTTAATTTAAACTACTAAGTTTAGGGCTGAATTGTTAGGTAACAGTATACAACAGATAGACTGTTGCATCTTCTTATTCTGACCTATCATAATTTAGTGAGTTCTGGTGAGCAGGTATGCTTAAGCTTTAGCAGCATGGATCAATGAGGAGGAAGCAACTGAAAACAAGAAACTAGAATGCAGAGGGATGAAAGCTGGATGTACCAACTTCAGCTGCAGAGGCAGCTGAGAAGTCCAACAAGTGATGCTTAAAAGCCAGGGGAACTCAAGTGAAGGGGCGAGGAGAGAGGACAATCCAGCCTGTGTGAGTCCACATTTTCAGGCAGGTGGGCAGAGCCCACATACATGGTAGCCATCCACTCCTGGGACCTTAAGAGGGCTAAAGACATTGGGAAAGTAATTCTCCATCCCAGAGGAAAACCTTTCCTTTCTATCTCCTGACCCAGTTGAAGAGATCAAGTGTGGACAAAAAACTGTTGCCTGCCATTGCTTACCAACAAAGAATGCTGCTTAATATTCCTGTTAACAAGGAATGTTACCCACCATTAAACCATTGCCCACCACAGCCACTCTTGACAGCGTGTCCTGAGGGGAAGCTGGAATGGAAAAAAAAAGAAGACACAGGCTCTCGATAGTTAAGATGCATATCAAAGGAATCATTTCAATAAGCCCAGATTCCTGCATCTTCCCAAGTAGAGAAAAGCACAAAAAAATCATCAACTTGAAATGTCTGGTTTTTTGTGTGATTAACAGTAATCTTTTGATGTTCGACTACTCGTCTTTTGGGGTGTGTTTTTTTTTTCCCCCAACAAAAGTTCCTATGTATTCTGACTCCTCCTTTACCTCTTTGGGACAGTTCCTCAGAACTACCTGAGAGGCTGCCTTCTTGGGCTATCATCCCCAGTAAGGTCCCCAAATAAAACATAACTAGCAAATTGCAGGTTTTCTTTTTTTCTTTTTCTTTTTTTTAGTCAACAAAAGTAACACACATGAAACCCTTAGAGGGATAATTAAGTACTCGATTACTTGGACTATGTGTTCAGAGAACAGAAAGTTCCAGTGTGTTGAAAATGAAAATTACCTTCATACAACACTATTCATATTAATTCACCTCCACCTCAGGTACAACGAGCTGCATTGAAGATGGATCATAGATGCATTCTCTGGCTAGAAAATAATTCATTTCTGTTTCCTAGAAATGAATGAAAAGGATTTGTGAAAATAAACCACCAGTCTTGAGAAAGGGAAAGGCAAGACTCTGTAGCAGTTTGAAAATGTGACATTGAAATTTCCCAGTCAGCCCCAAATCACCATCTCCCTCCCAGTAGTGGTTCTTAGAACTCCACTGTACACTCATTTTCCTCCATGGAGTATTCACTTGAGCATCAGCATCCTATTTTGTGTGTGAGTTACATTGAACCTCTAGCCATGAGCGAATCCTGTGCTCTGATTTGAGGCAGGAGGTAAATGGGTTCCAGGCTAGACATTTGCAGCTAGACTTCTGTTCATATTTCTAGAGGCAGAGGATAGATGGGCCCCAGGTTAGACACTGATGTCCAGCCTCCTATTTATAATTCAAGATAGAAATAACAATAGCAACAAGGTGAGTAGCTGGATTTTGTCTCCTGTGGCCACTTTAAAACAATAGTAATGGCAGGCGCAGAGACAGGTTAAGCCCTGCTGTCGTAAAAGGTCAGGAGGTCACAACTTCCCTATCCTTTGGGCTGGGAAGATTTCAACTGCACATGTGCAGAAAGGCTCCTCGGGGATCAAAGGGAGGGGATACCAGGCCATAATAAGTTGTGCTAACTCCACCAGTGGCCTTTGCACTGAAATTCACCTTGGCTAAAGGATGCACACCGAAGAAGGCAATGGCACCCCACTCCAGTGCTCTTGCCTGGGAAATCCCATGGATGGAGAAGCCTGGTGGGCTACAGTCCATGGGGCCGCTAAGAGTCAGACAGGACTGAGCGACTTCACTTTCACTTTTCACTTTCATGCTTTGGAGAAGGAAATGGCAACCCATTCCAGTGTTCTTGCCTGGAGAATCCCAGGGATGGGGGAGCCTGGTGGGCTGCCATCTATGGGGCCGCACAGAGTCGGACACGACTGACGCGACTTAGCAGCAGCAGCAGCAAAGGCTGCACACACACATGAGGGAGAACTCTGAGGCAGATCAGCCATGGGATAAAAGCAAGGCCATTGGCCAGAGGAAAACAAAGACCTGGAAGACTTTACCCCTTCCTCCCTCTCTGAGCTCAAGCACGTGTCTATCCATATGTAATAAACCCCTTGCTTTCCTCTCTGCCTTCCGTCTCCCTGTCAGAATATTTTTTTCAAGGTAGACAGGGTCTGGGGCCCAGACGCTAGCCACTGGCTCTCATGGTCTGGTGGTTAGGACTTTTTGCTCTTGCTGCTGTGACTGGTGTTTGATCTCGTCAGTGCACTAAGATCTCACTTCAAACTGCTGTTCACTGCAAGGTATCACTCTCATTTATGTCCGAAATCATGCTCAGCATGAATGGAAAAGAATCAATGGAACTGAAGCCATAGATGCTGAACATTGGTTAGGAGTTGAAGGGCAGTTTTATCTTGTGTCTATGACTGTCTGAAATAATCTTATATTCTACTCTCACTGCGGGATGTTACTACAGATTTTCTACCCAATTGCCAAGAAGAGTGCAGAGAAAGACAGGAGTGTCAGAGAGCTGTATTCAAAATAATTATCTGTTGCTCTTGGTAACTAAGACATGCAGTAAATTAAATTAGAGGAAACCATGGTCCTTTTTGATTTTCAGATGGTTGAATCTTTTAAAAAGTGGACTTAGTTTTTATTTTTGGATTTTATGGTTCAAATATTTCTCCGAAGGTCAGTAGGCCTTGGGAAGGTTTATATCCCATATTTAGATTTCTAAAGCTATGTTTTAAATAAGAATATTTGGGATTTATCCAGAATTTGAACTAAAAATAAGAATTGTGAGAAAAGTAGGATTTTAACAGCCAACCCAATCATTTGCATGTCCCCATTCAAGGCCATCATTAGAGATCCTCTTACTTCATGGCCATGTGTCATAGACCCTTCCAGCGTCCTCTTACCATTTGCTTGTTTTTTTCTTCAAAGTCTTCACCCTGTGCTTGCTCTTTGGACTTGACAAAAGAATTTGGCTGACTGAATGTATACACTGGGATGTTTGCAGTTCCAAGTAATAGAATATTCAACTCAAATTGGCCTAATTCAAAAAAGAAACGTATTGTCTCATGCAGGTAGAAATTTCAGATACACCATGGTGCAGGGGCTAAAGTGATATCTCCAGGACCCATTTTTTTCTCTGTGCCATGACTCAACTAACTCTACTTTGATTCCATTCTCAGGAAGGCCCTCCCTGTATGAACCCCCAAGTGGCTGCTACATGTTCCGGGAATAAGTTCCTTCGAGGTCCAAATCTAGTAGAAAAGAGTGGGGAATATTTGACTCAGAATTCTCTAGAAAAATCCAGAAAAACACACTGACTAGATTAGGCTAGGTCTTATGCCAAGAAAATATGTTACAGCCATTGGCTGAGACTTCAGTCCCCAGAGCAAGGGCTTACTCTAGGCCACAGGAATGAAAGGGAGCAAGAGTGGATTTCAAAATAAAAATGGGGGCCATTGATAGCAGCAAAAGGACTGGATACCAGGGAGGCAAACAACAAATGTCCATCCCCCCAGCTTAGAGCATTAACTCTTTCTAGGTTCCATATATACACAATCTGCTGTGCTAAGTCGCTTCAGTCATATCTGACTCTTTGCAATTCCATGGGCTATAGCCTGCCAGGCTCCTCCGTTCATGGAAGTCTCCAGGCAAGAGTACTGGAGTGGGTTGCCATGCCCTCCTCAAGGGGATCTTCCCAACCCAGGAATGAAATGCAGGTCTCCTGCATTGCAGGTGGATTATTTACCATTTGAACCATCAGGGAAACCCAGGAATACTGGAGTGGGTAGCTTATCCCCTCTCCAGGGGATCTTCCCAACATGGGAATTGAACTGGGGCTTCTTTGGTGGCTCAGAGGTTAAAGCATCTGCCTCCAATGTGGGAGACCTGGGTTCCATCCCTGGGTCAGGAAGATACCCTGGAGAAGGAAATGGCAACCCACTCCAGTATTCTTGCCTGGAGAATCCCCTGGACGGAGGAGCCTGGTAGGCTACAGTCCACAGGCTCNGAAGAGTTGACTCATTGGAAAAGACTCTGATGCTGGGAGGGATTGGGGGCAGGAGGAGAAGGGGACGACCGAGGATGAGATGGCTGGATAGCATCACTGGCTCGATGAACGTGACTGTGAGTGAACTCCGGGGATTGGTGATGGACAGGGAGGCCTGGCGTGCCGCGATTCATGGGGTCACAAAGAGTCGGACACGACTCAGCGACTAAACTGAACTGAAGACATAATTCTTAACTTTTAGGTTGTGCAGTTTTTCCCAGTCAACAAGATTATCTGAACAACTGTGAGTTAAGTAATAAAGAAATAGACTTATTTTGTTTGTTTGTTTTAGCATATAAACAGAGCTAAAAGGAGAATTTCAAACAGGTCATATTTTAATCAACATGTATTTATCAAGAGCCTGGGAAGTGCCCAGCTGGGTATACACCACTGAAATGATAGAGGTAAGATCCTTGCCCCCAAAGTAAAAAACAGTCTTGTGAACAGTATACACATTTAACACTCACATTAACACACACTTTACTAGATGCCCCCAAGCGTGCCAGGAACCCTGACTGAGAACCACTGCACCCTCCTCTTGCTCTGCCAACATTCCCACCTGGAAAAGAGGTGATCAGTGTTAGACTGTATAACAGCCCTGGGTCTGCTTGGCATCTTCCAACAGATGACTCTTCCTTATTTTTTCACCTCCCCTTAAATCCTGCTGCATCAAGACCATCTCGGCAGTTTCTCCTGCTTTCCTCATTGTTGGGACAGGCCGGTGAACTGGAGAGAGCCTCACTGGAATAATTTAAAGGCAACTCTTCACTTCCAGAAGCAATCCTCCAGTTATGTAAGATAGTGCCAGGCCACCCAGCCTTCAGCCTGTGCCTGAGGCGGGTACAGGCTAGTGATGGTTTCGGCTAAAATAGCCAGTGAAGCCATGGTGGCCATGACCACCCCAAAATGGTCATGAATTATGGGCTTCATTCTAAATTGAGGGATGGTGCTGTGTGTGGGAGAGGAACTGGTTAGATCAGTTGGTCAGCAGCAGGAGAGCTGGTAAAAAGTAACACTTACTTGATCTGTAATAAAAAATATGATTATTTACATTTTTTGAAGTCAAGTATGGAAATTTTTATCTACTTTCTCCACCTGCCTCCAGCCTCTCAGTTATTTCTTAAAAAAAAAAAATTATTGGAGTGTAGTCGATGGGTGGCTCAGCAGTAAAGAACCTGCCAGCCAGCACAGGAGACGTGGGTTTGATCCCTGGCTTGGAAAGAAATGGTAACCTACTGCAGTATTTTTACCTAGAGGATTTCATGGATAGAGGAGCCTGGCTGACTACAGGACCACGAGGTTGAAGAGTTCGACACAACTTAGGGACTAGACAGCAATATAATTAATTTACAATGTTGTGTTAATTTCAAGTACAGTAAAGTGAATCTGTTACACATATACATGCATTCATTCTTTTAAAAATTCTTCTCCTATGTAGGTCATTACAGAATATTGAACCTCAGTCTTTTCAATAAGCACCTTCACCATGGAATTCAGAGAAACACAAATCACTAATACATTTGAGTCCTAAAAATAAAATAAGCAGAAGTGAGACTTCTGTGGAAAGAAACAACATGCAGTAAGATCTAGAACTCCCAAACAAGCTTTATTCATTCAAATCCCCAAAGAAATTGTGTTCAAAATTATGATCATACTTGCCAGATTTCTAGGTGTGACTATTGAAATATCCTGATTTAGCCAGGGCTAAAGATTGAATAGAAGCTAAAGCTGGAAAAAGAATAGAAACAAATCCAAGAAACAGCGTCCTTTTTATATCCTCCCTGTGAAAGTTGCTTTTATTAGTTTAATTAAGCTCCTGGATTAATTCAGGTAAGCCCTTCCTGATCCACCCCTTGCTCAGGCAGGAAATCCAGCACGAGCCTAAGCTGAGTTCATTCCAGGACTCAGGCAAGTTGAGGCGTGTTACAAGGACTGGCAGGGGTGAGGGGTTGGATCTACCTAAATGAGGTGTGGAGGGACCTTCTGGGAAATGACTCCTTTTCAGGAAAGAGATTTTTAAGACAAACAAATTTGATACCGTCTTCCCTGATGGCTCAGACAGTAAAGAATCTGCCTGCAATGTGGGAGACCGTGTTCGATCCTTGGGTCGGGAAGATCCCCTGGAGAAGGGAATGGCAACCCAGTCCAGTATTCTTGCCTGGAGAATCCCATGAACAGAGGAGCCTGGTGGGTCTGCAGAGTTGGACACGACTAAACGACTAACGCTCACTTTCAGAGGTATAGAATGGAAGCGGTAAATGAACAAAAGAGGAGGCTGAGGGAGCCCTAAACTCTTTCGGTGTTTGAGGCCTCTGAAATATTACAACATTTATTAATACCAATACTGGGTTATAAAGAACAGTCACATTTTACTAGTTTACATATAACATCTACATGTCAGATATTAATATTGTTAACACCAAAATAAAAACACATTGCAGATATTCACAAGGTAATTACAGGATTTCTAAGTCAAGCATTTCTAATTCATCATTCAGTACAGGTGGACTGATCCAGATAGACACCCAGGAGAAAGGCTTCATGGCGAGTACTCCTTTTTCTGTTCCGGTGACACCTCTCTGAGATGGCATGAAAGACCTATGGCTTCATCCCCACGACTGTCCTGCGGGTGGCTCTATCCATCCCTCAGACTGTGCTCCTGCTCAGTCCTCACGGCCGCAGCCTGTATGCCCTGTCTCTTATACACATCTGTCTTCACCCTGTGCTTGCTCTTTGGACTTGACAAAAGAATTTGGCTGACTGAATGTATACACTGGGATGTTTGCAGTTCCAAGTAATAGAATATTCAACTCAAATTGGCCTAATTCAAAAAAGAAACGTATTGTCTCATGCAGGTAGAAATTTCAGATACACCATGGTGCAGGGGCTAAAGTGATATCTCCAGGACCCATTTTTTTCTCTGTGCCATGACTCAACTAACTCTACTTTGATTCCATTCTCAGGAAGGCCCTCCCTGTATGAACCCCCAAGTGGCTGCTACATGTTCCGGGAATAAGTTCCTTCGAGGTCCAAATCTAGTAGAAAAGAGTGGGGAATATTTGACTCAGAATTCTCTAGAAAAATCCAGAAAAACACACTGACTAGATTAGGCTAGGTCTTATGCCAAGAAAATATGTTACAGCCATTGGCTGAGACTTCAGTCCCCAGAGCAAGGGCTTACTCTAGGCCACAGGAATGAAAGGGAGCAAGAGTGGATTTCAAAATAAAAATGGGGGCCATTGATAGCAGCAAAAGGATTGGATACCAGGGAGGCAAACAACAAATGTCCATCCACCCAGCTTAGAGCATTAACTCTTTCTAGGTTCCATATATACACAATCTGCTGTGCTAAGTCGCTTCAGTCATATCTGACTCTTTGCAATTCCATGGGCTATAGCCTGCCAGGCTCCTCCGTTCATGGAAGTCTCCAGGCAAGAGTACTGGAGTGGGTTGCCATGCCCTCCTCAAGGGGATCTTCCCAACCCAGGAATGAAATGCAGGTCTCCTGCATTGCAGGTGGATTATTTACCATTTGAACCATCAGGGAAACCCAGGAATACTGGAGTGGGTAGCTTATCCCCTCTCCAGGGGATCTTCCCAACATGGGAATTGAACTGGGGCTTCTTTGGTGGCTCAGAGGTTAAAGCATCTGCCTCCAATGTGGGAGACCTGGGTTCCATCCCTGGGTCAGGAAGATACCCTGGAGAAGGAAATGGCAACCCACTCCAGTATTCTTGCCTGGAGAATCCCCTGGACGGAGGAGCCTGGTAGGCTACAGTCCACAGGCTCACAAAGAGTCAGACACGACTGAGCAACTTCACCTTCACCTTCACTTTCTCCTGCATTGCAGGTGGTTTCTTTACCAGCTGAGCTGATACTCCTGCCATATTGAGCTCTCCATACTCAACTGGCCATGCTCTTTCCACATTGTGTCATCCCATATGCTGGGATATGTGATAAGAAGTCGAGTCTATTGTCTGCCTGCCACGAATAAGTGAACTTACTCCAGGTACATAATTGAGGGCTTTGGACCCTGTCCAGTGAAACACCCTAACAATACCAGGATTGCTACAGACCTGCTGAAATGAGCATTGCTGCTTCCAACGCATATTGATCATGTAAACTCAAGAACATCTAATTTTAAAACTTATCCTGCTGTAGGAAGAATGATGATACATCTGTAGCAGGAGACAGGAAGTTCTCAGAGGCACTTAACATGGTGGCCAATAACACTTGGGAGTGCTTTCTCTCTACTGTCTTAAAAAAATATCTCAAAGTTTATCCTCCAAATAACTAATCCTTTAGAAATTACTTGGCACCTGACAAGGTCTATTCAACCTAGAGAACAATACGTATTCACATTATGGATAAGGTTATCACCTACCATATCAATAAACCAAGGATGTTACAGCCAACAAACCATCAGCCACTGCAGCCTCCCCTAAAGGTGCACCCTGAGGGGATTCAGGGTGGAGAAAAGCAGGATACTGTCCAAGACAGTTAAGGTGCATATCAAAGGAATGAATTTAGTGAGCCCAGACATAGGGCTTCTTAGATGGCCCTAGTGGTAAAGAATCTGCCTGCCAATGCAGGAGGTATGGGTTCGATCCCTGGGTTGAAAAGATCCCCTGGAGGAGGAAATGGCACCCGACTCCAGTGTTCTTGCCTGAAGAATTCCATGAACAGAGGAGCCTGAGTGTATACAGTCCATGGGGTCACAAAGGGTCAAGATATGACTGAGCACACACACACAGACTCTTCCATCTTCCCAGACACAGAAAAGCATGCTAGATTCGTTAACTTGGGATGTCTGGCTGGCTGTGAGTAACAGTAATCTTTTGATGTTCCAGTCACCTAGTTTTTGTTGCAAAAACTCCTATAGATCCTGGCTCCTCCCTTATCTCCTCAGAGCAGTCCCTCAGAGCTATCTAAGAGGCTGTCTTTCAGCCTCAGTTTTGTCCACAAATAAAGCTCAACATTCAGAAAATGAATATCATGGCATCTGGTCCCATCACTTTATGGGAAGTAGATGGGGAAACAGTGGAAACAGTGTTAGACTTTATTTTGGGGGGCTCCAAATCACTGCAGATGGTGATTGCAGCCATGAAATTAAAAGATGCTTACTCCTTGGAAGAAAAGTTATGACCAATCTAGATAGCATATTGAAAAGCAGAGATATTACTTTGCCAATAAAGGTCCATCTACTCAAGGCTATGGTTTTTCCTGTGGTCATGTATGGATGTGAAAGTTGGACTGTGAAGAAGGCTGAGCACCGAAGAATTGATGCTTTTGAAGTGTGGTGTTGGAGAAGACCCTTGAGAGTCCCTTGGACTGCAAGGAGATCCAACCAGTCCATTCNCGAACAGAGGACTAAGGAACCTGGGATGTCTTACTTCTACTTTATCCTCATGGCCCCCTGATTCCTTCATTTCTATTCTTAGGATTCCCTTTACTGTCAGAGGGCTAGTGAGGGACCTTCAGAGAGAAAGTCTCCAAGAAGGGTGTGATCACTTAGTCTCATAGCCCAGAAAAGTCCTGGTGAAGTGAGTCTGGGAAGATTGAGAGAGAAAGTTTGAGAGTGAGTGAATAATTTCCAATGTTTCTGTGCATAGTGAATTCCTGTACATTAACATGACAATGTTTGAGGAAGCTTCTAAAAATATGCCTCTTGTAAGGGGTTCAAGATGACTCCATTTTTGGTGACTCTTGAGTGTTTGTATATGATGTGAGAAAAAAGAGTGATGGCATTGCTGAAGTTTTTAAGAACAATGTTTTACTAATTTTAGTGTTCTGGGCCCCTTGGACTGTAAGCCTCTTGATAAAAGTAAAAGAGGAGAGTGAAAAGGTTAACTTAAAGCTTAACATTCAGAAAACAAAGATCATGGCATCCAGTTCCATCACTCCATGGGAAATAGATGGGGAAACAGTGGAAACAGTGTCAGACTTTATTTTGGGGGGCTCCAAAATCACTGCAGATGGTGATTGCAGCCATGAAATTAAAAGATGCTTACTCCTTGGAAGAAAAGTTATGACCAACCTAGATAGTATATTCAAAAGCAGAGACATTACTTTGCTGACTAAGGTCTGTCTAGTCAAGGCTATGGTTTTTCC
>SJYV01047395.1:6300-34559 GCA_006410875.1 Neotragus pygmaeus | reverse complement strand
GGGGCGGCTGGGGGTGGGGAGTGGTTGCAGGAAAAGGACAGTCGAAACCACAAGAGTTCTTTATCCGTGAGCTCTGAGAGACACTGAGTTTGCAAACGTGCTGGTGCCAACACTTCTTCAGCAACGTTGGCTTCTTTGGCAACCACTGGAGCTGGCTCAGACTTTGTCGCCTGGACTGGACGTCAGCGGATTTGGCTTGGGTGTTCCTGGGGCATCACAGCAGTAGAAGCGCCTTCACCTGACACCACATCTTCCCGGTATATTGACCGCTGAGCTGTCAGTTTCAGCACTGGTTACAAGAAAGCTCACCAATGGCAAGAAAATTGCAGTAGCCATGGGATAAACAGAAGGGTTCTATTTCATTGATTAATCCATCCCTGTCCTTTCATCTGGGGGCCAGTCTTCCCTCAGAGAGCACACTTTCTGTTTCTCTGTGGTGAATTTCGTAGGACAGTCTTCATGGGAAGTATCTCCCTGTAACTGGGTGGGTAAATCTATTTAATCCTCAGGTTTAGTATCTAGAGGGCTTCCCTAGTAGCTCAGATGGTAAAGTATCTGCCTGCAATGCAGGAGATCCAGGTTCGATTCCCTTGGGAAGGTCCCCTGGAGAAGGCAACCCACTCCAATATGCTTGCCTGGAGAATTCCATGGACAGAGAAGCCTGTCTGGTTACAGTCCATGGTGTTGTAAAGAGTTGGACACAACTAAGCAACTGACACATACACTTAGTATCTAGAAGCCCACTTGTCCACAAACAGAAGGTCTAGTCTGCAATATAAGCTTAATCAGGATTTTTTTTTAAGTTATAACTTTGAATGTAAATGCTGGCTCTTTTGTCTTATTTCTGGATTAGCTCAGAATTCTGGAAAGAGAAATGCTATTTGTTGAGCTTCTTAAATACTCACAGGAACCATCGTCATCAACATCATCGTCACACTATGTTCTCAGGGCTTATATATTATTTGCCCCTAATAGACATATAAAAGTACATATGAGAAATGAATGAATGAGAAAATATGTGTAACACTCACCCTGCAAAACAGCAGAAATATCTGACTGGAATTGAAAGGGTGCATAATGGGAAGAAGGCACATCTAGAGAAAAACTGCTTGATTGTTACAGTGCTTCAATTTTTTTCCCTAAGGCTGGTATACCCCAGCAAGCAAAGTTTGCTCATTTACTGATTCGTACTTTCAGGAAACACCTTTTGAGCATTTAACATGTACCAGGCACTCAGGAAAAGAATCCCCATATTTAGGCAGTCATACTCTAGTTGGATAGGCAGACCTGGGTGTGTGTAACTGGAATTTAATATGCAAATGAGTTACTAACAACAGAAACCAATTACTATAGAGCATCATGGTGGTGGCAATGAGTTCTGACTGTTAAGAAAGTTAAGAAAGTTTCAAAAGACAAAGGACCAGAGGATATCAGCTAAAGTTTATGGATTCACAGTAGGGAAAAGACAGGTAGGTTTGAAACATGGAACAAACCATCAGTGAACTGGCAGTTCTTCTGGAAGCTAGCAGATAGAAAAGACCCCATTCAAATGAACTGACGATTCATTCATCCAGGGTATTAGCCGAGGGACTACTATATGTAAAGAACTGCCCTGGGACTGTGCAGATCCAAGCATGGCAGAAAAAAGACGAAGAGTTATATGTAAAGCGGAATCATAGAACTTCTCTGATTTCAGCACCAAGCTCTCACTCCCAGACTCTGTGCTTGGCAGAAGCTTCCTTCCAACAGAGTCCTGTTTTATAATAAATATGAAAGTGAAAGTGTTAGTCAGTCAGTCATGTCTGACTCTTTGAGGGCCCATGGACTGTAGCCTGCCAGGCTTCTCTGTCCATGGAATTCTCCAGGCAAGAATACTGCAGTGGGTAGCCATTCGGAATATAACCTTTAAAAATTATGAATCACTATATCATACCCCTGTAACTTATATAATATTACTGTACATCAACTATATAATAAACGAATAAAGCGACTGTATTTCTGAGGAGAGAAGCCACTTTCTGTGGGCTAGGGGGTTGCCTATTTTTCTAAGGGGAATGGAAATTTCCAGAACCTGGCATATGGAAATGGGAAGATCCAGGGCCAGAAAGAAAAGACTCAGAAGGCAGAGAATCATTTACCTTTGATGGATTTGGGGACCATGAAGCAATGGCTCAGCAGAGGAGGAGATGTCTGTGCAGGCTTTGGCCAGTGCCTCTGACAACAGGCATATCTATTAATGATACTAGTTTCACATTTCTCTACATTGCATTTTCCTTCTGTGATGTTCAACCCCTCAGTAAAGTTGTGTTGTTACAGTCTGGCCTTGAGTTGCCTAAAACCTAAGGTAAGGATCTGTGTAAAGTTGTTTTGAGGGAATAGACTTTTCTTATCCTTAGTTCAGCTTCATCAGAGCAGCAGCATTGATTGAAGGAATGTAGAAAGTTCTAGAAATGCAGAAAGTGACCAGCAGGAAAGTGAATGGTGGTCCAAGGCAGAATGGAGTTCACCAGTCTGGAATCCTGCAAAGCAGAGGCATAGGTGTAGCATGATCGAGCGGGAAACCACATGAGACCTTTCCCACCCACCTCCTTCTGAGCACACGAAATGGGAAGGAACCATTGCGGCTGGGAAGGGCTAGGTGCTCACTGATACTGTTGCCACCTCCTGAACACAAGACTGCATCTCCTAGGTCCCTTGAAGTGGTCAAAGTGGCATGATCGGAACAAACATAGGGGCACCAACAGGGAAAGGGCAGGGTGAGATGAATTGGGAAATTGGGATTGACATACATACAATATCGATACTATGTATAAAATAGATAACTAATGAGAACATACTGTATAGCACAGGGCACTCTACTCAAGGCTCTGTGGTGACCTAAATGGGAAGGGAATCCAAAAAAGAGGGGATACATATATACATATGACTGATTCACTTTGTTGTACAGCAGAAAATAACACAACATTGTAAAGCAACTATATGCCAAAAAAAAAAAAAAAGAGAGAGAGCACGACTGAAAGTGAGGTAGGCCACTTTCAGGCCTGGACCCTAAAAATCTCCGTGATACACTCTCTTGTACTTTCCTTGCTTGCTGGTCAGCTCTGTTCAGATACTATACAGAGGACTCCAAGAGGGCCATGCGTGTGTGCCTGCTAAGCCAGCTCAGTCATGCCCAACTCTATGTGACGCTATGGCCTGTAACCCTCCAGGCTCAACTCTCCATGGGATTGTCCAGGCAAAAATACTGCAGTGGGTTGCCATGCCTTCTTCCAGGGGATCTTCCCAACCCAGGGATCGAACCCACGTCTCTTACGTCTTCTACATTGGCAGGCAGGTTCTTTACCACTAGCGTCACCTGGGAAGCCCCCATAGAGGACCTAACCCTAACCCTCTATAGAGGACCATAGAGGGCAGCAAACTCAAAAGACAGAGGAGCCTGAATGCCTGAGTCATCACTTGGAGGAGAGCTGCCAGACTCGCTTTGGGAGTTGTGATGTCAGCAAAGGATAAACATTTACTGTGTAAACCGTTGAGATTTTGAGCTTGTTTTGCTACTGCAGCTAACATTAATTACTCTAATACAAAATAAAGGGATGTCTGAAGTCCTATTATTAAACAGATGAGGGCCTTTGAACCATCTAAGGTCTGGGTTACAAGAATACAAAATCAGACATAGATCTCTCTCCCAAAGCACTAGCAATTCACTAAGAAGCTTAGAGAAAAAGTGACAATAGAAAGATAAACAGGAACCTAATAAATAACTGCATTTTCCTATTGTAGACATTCGTGATGAGGCACTGAGCCAGGAGGAAATGTTTAAGCAACGATTCTATAGTATTGTTCCTCTGTCAGTATTGCCAAGAATTGAGCCCTTGTTTCACAAGCGGTGAAGTCACTGCAACCCTACCCATTTTTCTCTCTGAGTCTCTCACAGGTTTTTGTTTATAACTTTTATTTCTACACTTGATCTTAGCCAAAAGGCCAAGAAGCAATGTTTATAACCTTTATTTCTGCATTACCATGGTTTTATTTTTTACTTCCCTGTGGCTATTGGGAAAAAAAACGAATTACACTAAGTCAGTTCTTATCGAGCCAAAACTTTGCTAACACAATGTTCTTTAAGTATATATAACTTCTACCCAAAATATGACTAAAAACTTCCCCCAAAAAAAGTTTATTTGGCACCCCTGGAGGAATAGCTATTCACCTGGGACATATAGACTTTCTTTGTTTTTTTTTAATCCTCTTTTCCCATTTCCTTGGGACTGGATAAAGCATCAAATCAGAGGTTCGCAATGGTTAGTCTTTCTCTTCTGGACAACAAGCAAATCTGAGTGGAAGGAAATATCCAGCTAGGTGAAGTGGGTCTGTGACTTTCCCTCTTAATTTTTTAAAATTCAGAAGTAACTTAAAATATATGCTGCACCATGGATAAACCTTAAAAACATTAAACTATGTGAAAGAAGCAAGACACAGAAGACCACATATTGGGTAATTCCATTTATATGAAATAACCAGGCAAATCCATAGAGACAGTAAGCAGATTAGTGGTTGCCTAGGGACTAGTGTGAGATGGGGGTAGGGGAATGAGTGCCGCTTAACGGGTACAGGGTTGCCTTTTGGGATGATGAAAAAGTTCTGGAACTAGATTATAGTGGTGGTTGTACAACACTGTGAATGCATGAAATACTACTGATCATACACTTTAAAATGGTTAAAAGGATGTTAAGTGAATTTGACTCAATTTTTAAAATATTCTGACTATTATCTTTTGCCTTGCTTGCCACACATATTCTTGTTTTGTCTCCTACTCATCCTTCCTAAAGCTATAGCATTAATAACAGCAGAAATTAAATGCAGCTTACTGCAACCAGACTGGCAAAAACACAAAACTCAGCTTTAGGACAATTAACTGTCTGCTGAATCAATGGAAAATCTGAAAGGGGAAATTGTATGATTTTCAGTCAAGCCTCAGGGGAGACTGTGCTTCCACTTGGAGCAGACAGAACTGTAAGTTCCTGGAAGGGAGATTAAAGACTAAAGAAATGTATCTGGATCTTTTCAGCTTACCTCCCCTAAATGCATATTGGTGTTATATACAGGTCTGACCATTGAAAAAAAAAAATCTTACCTCCCAGAACTGGGATAAGCCACTTGGATAGTGAAGAGGGATAATGACTGGAGGGCAGAAAAGGAGCTGGGGTTGGATTGAGGTTGTCACATTGATCCATAAAAAGCCACCCAGTCACTGTCATTGACTTTGTGCCAAGCAGGTAGATAGAAAGACATGAGGCTTGAAGACAATGGACTGAAAGTCACTTGCTTTAAATTCCTGCCCTCTCTTTCTGCCTCGGCCACATTTTCAGCTGGGATGCCTTTCTGGGAGAAAAGGGGCAAGGCTGTCACTTCATAAAGAAGTACATACCCTCATCTCAGGCTCCAGTCCGTTCTTTGAGATGGTTTCCAGGCATCTCAGGATGTAAAGTTAGCAAGATGTCAGTAGACACTCCCTGGTCCAGCACAACAGAAAGCAAACACCATTTGATGTTTTGATTACTGAGTCCTACATACTAGCCCTGCTTTGAAGAAGATTTGAAGAGAATCAAGCAAGGTGACTGCCAGTCCCTAAGGCAGAAGTGTGCTGGAGCTGGCTTGGCTTATAAGAGTTCAGTTCAGTCACTCAGTAGTGTCCGACTCTTTGCGACCCCATGAATCGCAGCATGCCAGGCCTCCCTGTCCATCACCATCTCCCAGAGTTCACTCAGACTCACGTCCATCGAGTCACTGATGCCATCCAGCCATCTCATCCTCGGTCGTCCCCTTCTCCTCCTGCCCCCAATCCCTCCCAGCATCAGAGTCTTTTCCAATGAGTCAACTCTTCTCATGAGGTGGCCAAAGTACTGGAGTTTCAGCTTTAGCATCATTCCTTCCAAAGAAATCCCAGGGTTGATCTCCTTCAGAATCCTAAATTTTTAAGAATTTTTCAAGCCAGTTCTTAAATGAAACCATTATTTTTTAAAATTATATTACAAATGTTATTAGAGCTGAAAGAGCTGTCAGTTTAATGGTTATAATTTGTATAAAGGTGACAAATACTACATCAACAGTAGACTGCATTACAGACTTTACAATGATAGATTTCTTGGGTAAGGATTTAGCGAATTGGACTACAACACTGTTCGTCATGTCACGGCTGAAGTGCAATCATAAGTTGACTATGGATGTATGATTCTGACAAAATCAGCAAAAGCCTTTAGTGAGGGTTAGTGGCTATGTGGAATTTACGATAAAGCATGCTGTATATTTTATTATCATCTGTAAATTGTACCCCATATTCCTTTTATATTGATAAAATTCATAATAAACTCATAAACTACTTTTTTTTGACAGCCTGTCATTAAATATTATCAGCACACCTCTACTTAAGGTCAATAACCGTATGAGACCTGTAGCAAGCCATTTTCCCACCTGTGAAAAGAAAGAAAGGAAAGGAAGGAAGGAAGAAAGAATGGAGGCTGGGAGACAGGGATGGTTCTAGGCTAGCCTGTGTCTCACATTTTAAATTTAAAATAGTGAAGAAAAATCAACATTAAAAAAAAAAAAACCCACACAAGGCTCTCTCCTTATATATGTAGAGCAGGATGTCTCTGACCTTGTGCAATCTGAGAAGTACTCCAAGGCTTAGAGCCCAGAAAAATCGACTCCTTCGGCTTTCCAGAGCCTAAGTCTTGAAACTCACAGGATTTGAGGATCCTTCCTTTGGTCTCCTGGAGCTTTCTTTTGCCTCCAGTCTCACTCATTAGCACTTTAGCCCACGTGTGTGTATAAATAACTAGATATGACCTTGAAAAGCACTGTACTTCTTCGCAGGGAAATGAGACAAAATTAAAAACTCAGATGTGGGAAGAGAGTTGGGAAACGCCAACTTTGGACCTGCCTTGACAGTATCGGCCACGAAGCAAGGCTATCAGGCAGCGTCTGACAAGGGTGTCAAAAGCCCTGTGGGTGAGCTCAGGGCCTCTCAGAGGATGGAAATGCTCCAGGGATCACGTCACATGTGGATCAACCTCATGTGGATCATGGGACTGAGCCTGCACATCAGAACCCTCAAAAAATAAAGAGGCTGGAATGAACCCTAAAGCAAACTGTGGACTCTGAGTGACAATGGTGTGTCAATATCAGATCCCCCATTGAAACAAATGTGCCAATCTGGTGGGGAATGTTGATGGTGGGGAGACTGTATATGTAGAGGGGAGCAGAAGGAATATGGGAATCCTCTGTATTTTCTGCTCAATTTTGCTGAAAAATCAAATATACTTAAAAAGAGAGTTTTACTCTGTAGTTCTGGTTCTCAAGTGTGTACCCAGATATCTTCTTTCACTGCCACTCACAGTCTTCCAGGGTCTCATACCGTGATCGTAACATTACAATCCTTGGAAAGATTTAACTACAGGTAGTGGTGGTGGTTTAGTCACTAAGTCATGTCTGACTGTTTTGCAACCCCATGGACTGTAGTCTGCCAGGCTCCACTGTTCATGGGATTCTCCAGGCAAGAATACTAGAGTCAGTTGCCATTTTCTTCTTGAGGGGATCTTCCCAACCTGGGGATAGAATCCACGTCTCCAGCATTGCAGGTGGATTCTTTACCTCTGAGCCAACCTGGAAGTCCAACTTAACAGATAAACAGGTATAAATGTGTGGATTTATAAAGTGGTGGCATGGTGAGAAAGCATCTCTCCCTCCAACCAAATTCAGAACTAATAAACACGCATAATGTTTTACTCTTTCAAGGCCGTTTCTCCTTTGCGCTTCAGACAAAATATTGTGACAAATCTTGTGGTTTTCAAATCTGTATCACAATCTCTTTTCAGATATATATTTTATTTTGCTTATAGAGACCACCCTGGTTTTCAAAATATTTCTCTGAATGTCTTTTCAAAGGTTTATTAGATCTTACTTCCTATCCCTCCCCCTCTTTTCAAAGTGTATACTCGAATGGCTCTTCAGTACTATCATCAGACCTTTGAAGTTTGTTTACTGGCAGTCCAAGGGGCTCCCTTCCTTGTATGTTCCTGGAAAGGTCCGAGAGTCAGAAGATGCTGAGTTGTACTCAGGTGTGAAACAGACCCCAAACTGATGTGACAGCAGCCTAGCTGCAACTCCCTCCATCTCTTCCTGCATGCAGATGTTTTAGTAAATTCAAAAGTTGTATATTTTTTAAAGGGGTGAGGAAAGACTCACCATGTACGCATAGGGCAGGGTTGGCTCCTGGTGGTGACTGTAAATGCCAGATCTGTGCCAGATCAGAGCTGGTCCAGCTGGTTCCCACCAGCCCTACACTGGGTCTCACTCACCTCCTGTTTGGAGGGCCACAAGGTCATCCTAATGAGATTATACCTGCCTATCGGTCCTGCTCCATTCAAAGCTCTGGGCTGGCTTCTGGCAGTCCACCAGGACCCCAGTCATCAGCTGTCCTTTCACTTGCCTTGTTTGGGTTTTCCCAACCAACAATGCTGCCAAGTGGTCTAAGAAAAACATATTTTTTACTTGTTTTTCTTATGAAGTCTGAAAGCTCTTAGGAAGACAAGTTAAACCTCACTTCCATATTTTATGAACAGCTTTTACTGCAAGGAATCACAATTGGCCAAACTGGGGCTGTTGAGGAATGTGGAATGGGTGGCCACCATGCCAGGATCTTCTCTCACAAAGGCCGTTGGTCCTCCAGCCAACATCCATGGACACTTTCACTTTGTGATCAGAGATGGGAACAGAGGAAATCATTGATTTGCCTCCCAGGTTGGCAGTACTTTTCCAAGATGTCACCTTTGAGAAGTTACTGCTCTGGGGAATTCCCTGGTAGTCTAATGGTTAGGACTCCAAGCTCTCACTGTCAAGAGCCTGGGTTGGATCCCTGGTCTGGTAGCTATGATCCCCCAAGCCATGTGGCATGGCTGAAAAAAGAGAGAGAGAGAAAGAGAAGTTACTGCTCCAGATTTCAGTCTAAGTGTGGGTCTCGGAGGGTTTTTTTCTTTTACGTCCCCAACTCTAAGACAGACCCAGTGAATGACTCTATCCTTCCTGGAGTCCACTCTCAAATGCATGATTTGTTTCATCCACTATAAAGTTGTTTCACCAACACTGTAAAGGAAGCAATCTGGTATAAACAGAGCACCTGGACTCTGAGTTAAATTTTTGATCTGAGCCAAAGCTGACTATATTTTATAGGATAGCAGATAATGACTTGTGTGAACTATTCTTAGCTAGTAAGTAGAGGCCAAAAACATGATAAAATGATGATTGCCGGTGCATCTTCTGCTGTTTGCACATGGCCAGCTGTCTCTGGGAGCCTTCCTGGGAATATCATCTCTATGGTTGCCAAAGAGAGGAACTGCATAAAGGAGATGACCAGCTCCTTGGCTCAGCTCCTCTGGATCTGAAGACAGATTGACAAGATCAGGGAAGGGATAGTGTGTTCTGTAGGGTTGGGCTTGACATTGGATGTGTTGAAGCCATCTCTCAGCATAAGCTCTCTTTTACTCGGCAGGTTGGAAAAACTGATTTATGGCTGTGAGGCAGAAGTCACAGGAGTCACAAACCTAAGATGCATCTCCTTATGGCCAAACTTACCCTCAGCAAGTGGGTAAGAGGGCTGGGTGTGCTCCACAGTGATCCTTGCTGAGTCATGGCTTCTGGGCTGTGGGGAGAGTCTGGCAGCAGAAGCTAAACCACAAGAGAGGAAACACCGAGGCTGGAGGAGACTACACAGTCCGATTAGTGCCTGTGGTGTGAGTACTGCCCTCCCAGTAAAGCCTCCAGATGGCTAAAAAATAAAAGTAGCAGCTGCCAATTAATCCTGCCTCCTGTTCCCCTATTTGGTGTCCGTCCATTTGTTCTCTATGTCTGTGTTTCAATTTCCGCTTCACAGATCAGTTCATCTGTACCATTTTTCTAGATCCATATATAAGCCTTAATATGTGATATTTGTTTCTCTCTTTCTGACTTACTCCACTCTGTATGACAGACTCTTGTTTCATCCACGGCTCTGAAAATGGCACATTTTATGGCTGAGTAATAGTCCATGGATGAATTGGGAGTTTGGGACTGGCATATACACACTGCTGTGTATAAAATACATACTTAGTGAGAACCGACTGCATAGCACAGGGAACTCTACTCATTGCCCTGTGTGACCTAAAAGGAAAAGAAACCCAAAAAAGAGGAGATATGTGTGTGTGTGTGTATATATATCTATCTGATTCACTTTGCTGTAAAACAGGAAAATAACATGACATTGTAAAGCAACTATAATCCAGTGATTTTTTTTTTTCGGTAGCAGCTCCTTGTTCTTCTCTGTGGTTTTCCTCTCTCTTCACTCAGAAAGGGCTGCAGTTAGCTTGGCTCATGGGAAGACTGGGCCATAGCCACCCCAGACCACCAACCCTCCTCCTGCCTGGAGAAAGTCACTGGTGAAGAAGGGTCAGGAAGGAGTATCTGCTTAGTCTCTTTGCAAGGCTGCTTGTCTTTGACCTTGTTTTCCAAACCAAAGCTCAGGACGTGTGGTCTGAAAAAAGGATCTTTGTGCTGTTCCCAGGGGCATGAGTCACTCGGGAGAAGCACAGTTTAGAATACAGATGCTGGAGTCTCTGGCACACTTTGAGAATAGCGAGGGAGAATAGTAGTTTAGGAGTCAAATGGAAATGATTAAAAACTATCTGCTTAAAAACTGTGCGGTCTTAGACATGTTATTGAGTTGGCCAAAAAGCTCATACCATCTTATGGAAAAACCAGAACAAACTTTTTGGCCAGCCAGTATTTTACTAGGACACAGCTTTCTCCTCCATAAAAGAGAGTCATAATTCCTATCTCAGAGAGCTGTTCTGAATACAGAGATAATATATATGTAAGGGAGAAATGGAAAAGCATCACTATAGATGTCACAATTTCTTTTCAAAAAACCAGGATTCTTTTGTTCTTCTGGGCGTCTTCATAGGTCGGCTGGCCTTTCTTAGTAAAGAAACAAGAATTTGGACTTGCTGGAAATAGGCCAGGAGGGATCCCCTAGGGAATGGGATGGAACCAGGGAAAGAAAATAGGATCTGGTGAGCTGGTGTGAGGCTAGAGGAGGAGGTTCTAAACTTAGGGGCTTGAAGGCTAGATAAATGAAGGTTCAAATCCTACCACTGTCACTAACTAACTTGGAACTTTGGGCCAGTTCTTTGCCTTCATTTAGTTCAGTTTCCTGGGGAATTGGGATCAGCATATTGAGGTAAGAGTGAGCGAGCATCTGGGCTGGACACCTGGTATTTGTCAGGAGTAAAACTGAATCTTCGTACCTACCCAGACACTCCAAGATCAAAGCTAGTGGCAGAAGCTGAGTTCTGCTGAAGCAAAGAGATAAAGTGCCCACTCCTGAGGTCAAGGAAAATGTCCCTGCCTGCATATATGCTGGCAGGCTACTTGACGGTCAAAAAGGGAGGGGTCCCCACCCATATTAGGTCTGGACATGCACCCATAGGCTTCTGCAGTAGGATCCATCTTAGAAAAAAGTTGAGCTTGCATCCTGTGAAGGGTCCAAGGACCAGTCAGGTATGAAGAAACAAACAAGGTAATTGGCCAAGATACACAAAGACTCAGAAGGATTGTTCTATACGCGTGATTTACACCACCGCTTCCCTGCTCTCCTCCTCATGCAGGACACCTGCATTCCTCCTGCATTCCAGGTGTGTATCGCTGCCTAGCTTTTGACTTACTGTGCTTCTCACTCAAGAGGTCCACACTCCTTTTCGGGTGTGCACCTCTGCCTTGCTTCTGTCTGAAATAAACAACCTGCTTCACTGTGTCTTCTCCCATACATTGTGCTGTGTCTCTTCATATTAGACTTTGGACCTGTTTTTACAGTTTTTGCTTCCTTGAAACATTTTTGCTTTTAAACAGGGAAAAGAGCCAGGGCCACCTGGCTTCTAACCTCTAGCCCTGGTGGTCTGGTGGCTAGGGTTCCTGGTTTGAATCTAGGCTCAGTTCAGTTCAGTACAGTCGCTCAGTTGTGTCCGACTCTTTGCAACCCCATGAATCGCAGCATGCCAGGCCTCCCTGTCCATCACCAACTCCTGGAGTTCACTCAGACTCACGTCTGTCGAGTCAGTGATGCCATCCAGCCGTCTCATCCTCTGTCATTCCCTTCTCCTCCTGTCCTCAATCCCTCCCAGCATCAGAGTCTTTTCCAATGAGTCAACTCTTCACACGAGGTGGCCAGAGTACTGGAGTTTCAGCTTTGGCATCATTCCTTCCAAAGAAATCCCAGGGTTGATCTCCTTCAGAATGGACTGGTTGGATCTCCTTGCAGGAGAATCTAGGCTACCCACCTTTAATTTCTGGGCAGGGAACTAAGATCTCTCTTTAGGACTGCTCACTGATCTCCCTCCGAGATCATACATCCCTCCCAAAGCTAGAGAGAGCATGAAATGAGGTAATTATTTTGAAATGTCTAGTACACAGTACCTACCATTGCTATGAGTGTGAATGACATTGAGAATTTATGGTCTGGTTTCTACAGCGAGCGACCCCATGGTAAAAGCACATCTCCTGCCTGTTCAGCTAAGAGTGGACATGGTCTTGGCCCAAACTTTCCGAAGTCCAATGTCAGATGGGAGAGAGTTGAGAGAGTTTAGGCTACATCCCTGGGTTCCAGCAGCAGGTACCACAGTCTAAGCCCCAGCTGAAGACCAGGAATCACTTCCCCATCATGCTCTCTCCTTAATGTATTTTTAAAATTGGGGTCTAGTTGCTTTACCATGTTGTGTTGGTTTCTGTAGTACAATGAAGTGAATCAGCTATATGTATATAAATGGGTCCCTGAATGTATTTTTAATTAATTAATTTTTATATTTATTTATTTATTGACTGCACTGGGTCTTCATTGCTGTGCATAGGCTTTCTCTAGTTGCAGAGAGTGGGGGTTCCAGTGGCTTCTCTCGTTGGGTAGCACAGGCTTTAGTTGCAGCTTGTGGGCTCCAGAGAGCAGGCTCAGTTGTTGCGGTGCATGGGCTTAGATGTCCCATGGCATGTGGGATCTTCCTGGACCAGGGATTGAACTGGTGTCCACTGCACTGCAAGGTAGATTCTTAACCACTGGGCCACCAGGGAAGCTCCACCCCCCCTTAATGTAGTTTTGATTCAGAAGAGCAGCATTTGCTTTCTTTGACTGGGATGACAAATGTAAATGGTTTGTTTTTCTTGCTATATTTATTGTTTTATTTATTATATTTATTTTACTTGCTGTATGTATGTAAAATAAATTAATGTACATAAAAGAGTTTTGTAAACAAATAAGTGTGTCATGTAAAACTAAGCCATTAGGATTATTATTACCAGAAGAAAAGGGTTTAAAACCTACAAGCTGGATATTCCTTTTCTATATCAAGTACAGTTTTCATCAGATACATCATCTAGGCATTAAGCATTTTTAAAAATCCTCTCTGGAGTTCCACCAAGTTTCTCCAGGGCCACTGAAAATGAGTATCCCTTTTGCATGTGATGTGGTTCTAGGGCAAAGGTCAAGTGGACCAGCCCACTGAGTCCTAGATGGGATGGTATGTCCATCCCGGTGGCAGTGAGTGGATGGGGCTGGCACAGGGAGAAGAAGACAGGCAGTTCTCTGCTGCAAAGGTGCTTACTATGGAAAACATTTCGAGTAAAGTCCACAATATCCATTCACTTCCTGTTCGGTAAAACAAAGTAAAGCTTACAAAAGTGTTCAGATAGAGACTTGGCCTCATCTGAGAGTTAAGGCAAAGGCTTTTCTGAAGAAATGATACTGCAGCACTTGATCAGAATGTTCACGCACACGAGAGAGCCCAGTCCCACCAGGAAGAGGGAAAGCATGTGCAAAGGCACTGAGGCAGAAAGGAGCGTGGTGGTTGAGGGTCCAAAAGAGGGTCAGGATGTCTCAAGTCTAGTAAGAGGATGGGGAAAGTAGCCTGGGACTGAGGGGCAACTAAGAATGAATCTTCCAGATTGTTTACATGGGTGAATGGTGTAGATAAATCTTTCCTCTCACAACCAGGGGAACAACCATCTGTATGATATGAAAGAGATGGACAGCAGAGGTGAATATATGAACACCTTCATTAAGGGTGTGGATGGTTTATCAGCCACCTAAAACACTGTGCCAAAGTCAAGGACCGATGAACTGTTTGAGCTGGCTGATCTTCCTCTGTCACGGCCAGCTTGCAGACAGGTGGGCAAGAGAGAGGCTGAGGCAGTGTGTGGTTCTGTGCAAATTCATCCCCACTAGTAGGAACAGGCTCAGAGTGAACCCTACTGATGATCTCACATAGAGGAGAGAACACATTATAGTCTAGACACCAACCAAACAGGTATCGTAAGTGTTGCATGCATCAGTGCACCTAGCACAGAACCCAACCTACTCCTTGGGTAACTCCTCTGCTTNTGGCCAGAGTACTGGAGTTTCAGCTTTGGCATCATTCCTTCCAAAGAAATCCCAGGGTTGATCTCCTTCAGAATGGACTGGTTGGATCTCCTTGCAGGAGAATCTAGGCTACCCACCTTTAATTTCTGGGCAGGGAACTAAGATCTCTCTTTAGGACTGCTCACTGATCTCCCTCCGAGATCATACATCCCTCCCAAAGCTAGAGAGAGCATGAAATGAGGTAATTATTTTGAAATGTCTAGTACACAGTACCTACCATTGCTATGAGTGTGAATGACATTGAGAATTTATGGTCTGGTTTCTACAGCGAGCGACCCCATGGTAAAAGCACATCTCCTGCCTGTTCAGCTAAGAGTGGACATGGTCTTGGCCCAAACTTTCCGAAGTCCAATGTCAGATGGGAGAGAGTTGAGAGAGTTTAGGCTACATCCCTGGGTTCCAGCAGCAGGTACCACAGTCTAAGTCCCAGCTGAAGACCAGGAATCACTTCCCCATCATGCTCTCTCCTTAATGTATTTTTAAAATTGGGGTCTAGTTGCTTTACCATGTTGTGTTGGTTTCTGTAGTACAATGAAGTGAATCAGCTATATGTATATAAATGGGTCCCTGAATGTATTTTTAATTAATTAATTTTTATATTTATTTATTTATTGACTGCACTGGGTCTTCATTGCTGTGCATAGGCTTTCTCTAGTTGCAGAGAGTGGGGGTTCCAGTGGCTTCTCTCGTTGGGTAGCACAGGCTTTAGTTGCAGCTTGTGGGCTCCAGAGAGCAGGCTCAGTTGTTGCGGTGCATGGGCTTAGATGTCCCATGGCATGTGGGATCTTCCTGGACCAGGGATTGAACTGGTGTCCACTGCACTGCAAGGTAGATTCTTAACCACTGGGCCACCAGGGAAGCTCCACCCCCCCTTAATGTAGTTTTGATTCAGAAGAGCAGCATTTGCTTTCTTTGACTGGGATGACAAATGTAAATGGTTTGTTTTTCTTGCTATATTTATTGTTTTATTTATTATATTTATTTTACTTGCTGTATGTATGTAAAATAAATTAATGTACATAAAAGAGTTTTGTAAACAAATAAGTGTGTCATGTAAAACTAAGCCATTAGGATTATTATTACCAGAAGAAAAGGGTTTAAAACCTACAAGCTGGATATTCCTTTTCTATATCAAGTACAGTTTTCATCAGATACATCATCTAGGCATTAAGCATTTTTAAAAATCCTCTCTGGAGTTCCACCAAGTTTCTCCAGGGCCACTGAAAATGAGTATCCCTTTTGCATGTGATGTGGTTCTAGGGCAAAGGTCAAGTGGACCAGCCCACTGAGTCCTAGATGGGATGGTATGTCCATCCCGGTGGCAGTGAGTGGATGGGGCTGGCACAGGGAGAAGAAGACAGGCAGTTCTCTGCTGCAAAGGTGCTTACTATGGAAAACATTTCGAGTAAAGTCCACAATATCCATTCACTTCCTGTTCGGTAAAACAAAGTAAAGCTTACAAAAGTGTTCAGATAGAGACTTGGCCTCATCTGAGAGTTAAGGCAAAGGCTTTTCTGAAGAAATGATACTGCAGCACTTGATCAGAATGTTCACGCACACGAGAGAGCCCAGTCCCACCAGGAAGAGGGAAAGCATGTGCAAAGGCACTGAGGCAGAAAGGAGCGTGGTGGTTGAGGGTCCAAAAGAGGGTCAGGATGTCTCAAGTCTAGTAAGAGGATGGGGAAAGTAGCCTGGGACTGAGGGGCAACTAAGAATGAATCTTCCAGATTGTTTACATGGGTGAATGGTGTAGATAAATCTTTCCTCTCACAACCAGGGGAACAACCATCTGTATGATATGAAAGAGATGGACAGCAGAGGTGAATATATGAACACCTTCATTAAGGGTGTGGATGGTTTATCAGCCACCTAAAACACTGTGCCAAAGTCAAGGACCGATGAACTGTTTGAGCTGGCTGATCTTCCTCTGTCACGGCCAGCTTGCAGACAGGTGGGCAAGAGAGAGGCTGAGGCAGTGTGTGGTTCTGTGCAAATTCATCCCCACTAGTAGGAACAGGCTCAGAGTGAACCCTACTGATGATCTCACATAGAGGAGAGAACACATTATAGTCTAGACACCAACCAAACAGGTATCGTAAGTGTTGCATGCATCAGTGCACCTAGCACAGAACCCAACCTACTCCTTGGGTAACTCCTCTGCTTCCAGAGGAGCGCCCATGTGAAGACTCTCTGAAGGAGGTGTTTCTACCTCTCAAAAACTGCTTATTTGTCCTGACCCCTTGGAGGAATGAAAGCATCAAGGTATTCGGAGCTGGCCACAGGCAGCCTGCCTCTAACATGAGGGCTCGAGAACAGAGTGGGGTCCTCCTGCTGAGCTGTCCTGGGGCTTGTGATCCACTCACCCTGGGATGGTACTTTCTGGCACATCTATACGCAGACATATTCACTGTCCCTCCAAGATGGGACACCTCCATAACAGTGTCAAATGAAAGTCCTCTCATTCAGGTAAAGAGAAGCAAGAGAAACTGTTACCAATTCAGAACTCTTGGACTCTTTGATGGTATTAGTAGCTCAGTCATGTCTGACCCTTTGTGATCCCATGGACTATAGCCTGCCAGGCTCCTCTGTCCATAGGATCCTCCAGGCAAGAATACTGGAGTAGGTAGCCATTCCATTCTCTAGGGGAATCTTCCTGACCCAGAGATCAAACCCTGGTCTCCTGCACTTCAGGCAGATTCTTTACTGTCTGAGCTACCAGGGAATCCCAATAGAAATTGATGAGCCCAGACAAGAAATGAAAGCCGGGCTTTACCAGGACTTTTGCTGAAGCTTAGGGAGCAAAAACGAGTACAAAGTGCCCCTGCCCACTCCCTGAAAGAGAAGGAGCTGGTTCCTCAGGTGGGGTGAGTGGTGAGGCAGAGTCATGGGTCAGGCAGAGGGGTGGCTTGGATGGTCTGCCTCCCCATATCCTTGGAGGGCATGTGTCCCAGGGGCACATGCAGTCCCCCATTTTTGCTCCCCACACCTCAGAAATGGCGGCTGGGGTTTTGGTGTGTTTGTGTCTTGTTCATAATTTGCCTCAACTGCCCATGCATGCAATTATTTTTGTTGTTGTTCAGTTGCTAGGTTGTGTCCAACTCTTTGTGACCCCATGAACTGCAGCATGCCAGGCTTCCCTGTCCATCACTCTGTCTCCCAGAGTTTGCTCAAACTCACTTCCATTGAGTCAATGATGCCATCGAACCATCTCATCCTTGGTCTCCCTCTTTTCCTCTTGCCCTCAATCTTTCCCAGCATCAGGGTCTTTTCCAATGAGTCAGCTCTTCCCATCAGGTGGCCAAAGTATTAGAGCTTCAGCATCAGTCCTTCAGTGAACAATCAAGGTTGATTTTCTTTAGGATTGACTGGTTTGATCTCCTTGCTGTCCAAGGGACTCTCAAGAGTCTGCCCCAGCAACACAATTCAAACGCATCACTCCTTCAGAAGCATCATTTTTAGTCCCTTGTAGTTTGTATTCTGCTGCTGGGGAGACGTTTGTCCAGGTGCAAACACTGCTGTGAAGGGTCCCAGGTCCCAGGTTCCAGCCTGGCTCAAAATCAGTTTCTCCTCTTTCAGGTTCACGTGGGAAACATTTGTTCTTAGCACTTGTCTGCTAAGAAACATTAGGAGCCTTCCAACTATCCTTCCCACCACTCCTAGCACCTGTCTCCTCCTCCTCTTCACCTCATCCACCTCCTTCTCTTCTTTTTTCTCTTTCTTCTTCTTAACACTTCTCTATGCCATTCCAATATTTCTCTAATGAATACACCATGTTATAATAAACAGGGAAAAACAAAAGAGAAGAACCGAAAGGAAACTCGATCCTCAAATCATTAAGAAAGGTTGACCGGATGGGTGAGTATCCTGGGCTCTGGTCCTGGACTTTTCACTCATAATCTCTACAGCCTTCAGCTCTCTCAGATAGAGAATGCTTAAATCATTTCTAAACTCTATTTAAGCTTTAAGCTAATGGAACATGTGAATAAGTTGATTTTTTTTAAAAGCAAAACAATCCTCACATTCTCCAGTAACTTCATCATGGGCCAATAAAACAAGAAACTAGCCTTGAACAAGGTTATTGGGTTCAACCCCTGACTCCAGTTAGCCGTGCTAAAAGGACTTAGCCCTTAGACCTCAATGCAATCCTGCCTTTGGGGCAGTGAACACAGACACACACACACAGAGGAAGTAAAACACTGGAGAGATCCTTGAAAGAAGAATTTCTAAAATGTTGTTAAAATGTTGTCAAAATTAAAGTCTCAAATTTGTCTATCCTCAGCTTTAGAAATGAATAGGATGATGGTGTCACCAAGCAGTTCCCTTGAGCTAGACTATTATTGATTAATACTTTCTCCACTTCTGAGAATTCATGCATATTCTGCCCCCACACAATGTCTTCTCGTGAAAGTCTCTCAGTCATGTCTAACTCTTTGTGACCCCATGGACTATACAGTCCATGGCATTCTCTAGGCCAAAATAGTGGAGTGGGTAGCCTTTCTCTTCTCTAGGGGATCTTCCCAAACACAGAGATTGAACCTAGGTCTCCCGCCTCGCAGGCAGATTCTTTACCAGCTAAGCCACAAGGGAAGCCCAAGAATACCAGAATGGGTAGTCTATCCCTTCTCCAGCAGATCTTCTCGACTCGGGAATCAAACCAGGGTCTCCTGCATTGCAGGTGGATTCTTCACCAACTGAGCTATCAGGGAATCAGGGAAAGCTCTGATGAATGTGTGTGTGTGTGCGTGTGTGCGTTAGTCGCTGAGTCGTGTCCAACTCTTTGGGACCCCATGGACTGTAGCCCGCTGGGCCCCTCTGTCCATGGGATTCTCCAGGCAAGAATATTTTAGTGGGTTGCCATGCCCTCCTCCAGGGGATCTTCCCAACCCAGGGATCAAACCCTGGTCTCCAGTACTGTAAGTAGATTCTTTACCATTTGAGCTACCTGGGAAGCCCACTCTGATGAATGGATGGCATCAATCGCCCTAGAAGACTTCCCATATTTTGAGGGACAGATAATATTTAGGGAGCTCCCTTGACAAAAAATGTCTTCTTGTTTATCAGAGAGCCCTAATGCTGGAGACCTGCTGGTAGAATCAAAATCAGATTTCACCTGAGTTTTTATGGGAGTTTTAACCTATGAGAACAGGAATGAGGTTTCCTCCCATCTCTCCCTGTCTATGGGTTGTCTGGGAGAGAGAATTTTCCCTCTAGCCTTCTTGAGTTCTTGCAACTGAACTAATAATAAGTTCAACACAACACAGGACTTCCCTGGTGCCTCAGACAGTAAAGCGTCCACCTACAATGCGGGAGACCTGGGTTTGATCTCTGGGTCAGGAAGATCCTCTGGAGAATGAAATGGCAACCCACTCTGGTACTCTCGCCTGGAAAATCCCATGGAGAGAGGAGCCTGGTAGGCTACAGTTCATGGGGTCACAAAGAGTCATACAGGACTGAGTAAACTTTCTTTTCTTTCAACACAACACAGATTGATGGAAAAAAAGGAAACAATTAAAAAAAAAGATACTTATTTATTCATTTGGCTGCACCAGGTCTTAGCTGTGGCATGCAGGATCTTTAGTTGCTCATGGTATGCACTCTTAGTTGCAGCATGTGGGATCTAGTTTCCTGACCAGGGAGCAAACCTGGGCCCCCTGTATTGGGAAAGCAGAGTCTTAGCCACTAGACCATCAGGGAAGTCCTAGGAAACAAGTTTTAATTCATGTGCACAAAGGTCTCATAGAAATGCGACCGAAGTAGCCAAAGCTGGCGGTATTGATGCCTTTTAGACAAACAATAAATTTGTGAGAATTGACAGGAGTAAGAAACTTGGGTTTGGGTGCTCAGTTAGTGAAGAATCTAAATGGAGTTTGGGCTTGGGATAGCAAATTAAGTAACAAAGTTTGCCTATACAGGCTTCTGGGCTCAAATCTCCTACCTCTGGTGGTAACAGTGTCCTACTTCCAGATGTAGACAGTGCACCTCTCACATGAGAGTTTTTCTTTCCTGTTTTCAGAGAGACAGGGAGAAGGGTCACAGTGTCTCTCTTGCATTCCTCATGATGGATAGTTAACAAGAGAAGCAGAAGAGTACCGCTGAGAAATGAATAGCAGGAAGAAGTCAGGAACTGCAGGAACCGAAGGGTACTTACCTTCATTGCTGAGGTCATCAGAGCTGCCAGATGACTCAGATTACTCAGGTTCAAGAACTGCTCCTGAGCTGCCATGGGATCTTCATGGGGAGGAGTTGAGCCCTGGCTCCAATCAAGGATGCTCTTCCTTGTCTGCTTTTACTTCATCATATTACCTTCTCCTACCCCATGTTAACATGTCTCTCTGATCCTTAAAAACTGTACTTTCATTTATTCAACAAACGCTAGAAACCAGGTTAAAAAAAAGTAATCAGCATATCATTGAGGCATATTTTGGGGGTGGCTTGCCCTGGACCTCAATGGAATCCTGGTTGACCTTACCACCACTGCCTGTACATCTCCATCACTCATGGGGATTTGCTTTAACTTGAGAAGCATGATCTATGGCTGCCTCGAGGGAGCTTGAATCCTAAATCACAAAAGTCTATGCCAAAAACTGACAAGTTGCAAACCAATTGAGAAAGCCATTTGCATATTTGGAACATATGGTTCAATTATGTCATTTAAGCTCCACGGTAGTAGACTGCTGCTTATTAGTGCTCTCATTTTGTAGATCAGGAAACAAAGGCTCCATGAGTTATATTAGGACGGCATTGAATATTAATAGATCCCTTTAATGTCAGACCTAAAATGACTGGGAATAAGAGATCAAATAAAAATCAAAAGGCTAAAAAGAGAAAACAAGTCTGTCATGAGTCAGGAGAGTCTCAGCAGATCTCACAGTTCCCTGAAAGCCCTCGAACTTCACTGTCTAATCTGATCACGATGACCCACATGTGGCATTTAAATTTTAATTGTAATGATTTCCTCAGTCACACGAAGCGCATTTCAAGTGTTTAATGGCCACATATAGCTAGTGGCTACCTTACAGATTTATATAGCATTTCCATTATCACAGAAGATTCCATTAAATAATATGACTCTAGAATGTATCCTCGTGAATGAAGGGGTCTATTCTTAGAAGATGATGGTTTTTTAAAGGCTATTATCTGAGCAGTGCTAGTATGGAGTTCCTGGAGGATAGAAGCAATCTGTTTTCTCCTACCGATGGAACAAGATGCAGCAGACATCCTTTGTCTTTGAAGACAAAGCTGAGAGTCTTTTAAGAACTTGCCCAGGAGGCAGAGATGCTTCAGTGGCCAACGGGTGAGGTCTTTGAGGGCCCAGGAGGCACAGACTCATCCTCTGAGCTCTCTCTTCCTCTCCAGGAGGCTTGATGGACTGAGGACTCAGGAGGCCCCGTTAAGTTGCTCACCTCAACATGCTTCTGTGATGATGGGACTTCCTTGGTGATCCAGTGGTTAAGACTTTATGCTTTCAATGTAAGGGTTTTACCTCCGATCAGGGAACTGAGATCCTACAGGCCACCTGTTGTGGCCAAAAAATAAATAAATTCATAAGGTAAAAGTCTCTTTCAAAAAAAAAAAAAACAGTCATGTGATACAACCAGCCAGAGGTAGGGAAGATTCTAAGGCTTAGTTTTATGGGGGAGAGAAAATGCAGGATCAGAAATCTCAATTATGCCTCAAGCCTAAGCCAGATATCCCCCTATCGCCGCCAGAGCTGCAGAGTGTTACTGCCTTTGGTTTGGTCCTTAATAAAAATTGCAATTTGATTTTTATTTGAAATTCCTGTATATACCAATTCTTTTGGAAACCTGAAAGAAAGAGCCTATCAGGTAGGGCTGGGACAAGGTGACTCTGGGAGGCTAAACACTAACTACAATTAAAACCTCATCTCCCAATCAACAACACTTTATCCAGTTCTTTTCTTTAGGACATGCTGCCCATCCCCTTCTTTCTGAAAGTCTCCTTCCTTTGTTTCCATGACAGTATTCTGAGTTTCCTTTTTCTTTGACTGTTCATTAAAAATACCTTTAATTTAGTCTTCTTTTTCAACTGTCCTAAATGCTCCTACACAATCACACCTCTATTTATGGTTTTGCCCACTTGCCATATATGAATACTCTGGATGTTCTAATTGCATCTCACATCTATTGAGCTCCACACACAGATACTTGGTGACCTGCCAGATGTCACCATTCGGTCGTCTACAGGCAATCTAAAGTTATTTCATCTTACAAAGAACTCATCATTTCTCTTCCCGTTGCTAAACCTTTTTTCACCCAGTTTCAGCCAAGGCTAGCCATTGCTAATGCTCTAATGCTACTCAACTTTATTGGTCAGCTTTAAACCAGGATTATGGTTCTGTTGCCCCTAGGCTCCCTCCAACAACCTGAGACACAGAACTTCGTGAAAACCATCTATAAGATATCAAAGGCTGTTTTTTTGTTTGGCTTTTGTTGGTTTTGTTTTGTTGTGTCTGCACCACACAGCTTGCAGAATCTTAGTTCCCTGACCAGGGATTGAACATAGGCCCTGGTAGAGAAAGCACAGAGTCCTAACCACTGAACTGCCAGGGAATTCCCTGCAAAGGTTTTTAAGATAATGTTCAGTGCTAGTGAGAAAATAACGTGAGTCCATTACATGCTTTTATGATGGGAGCATAAATTTATACATTCCTGAATAGCAATTCAGTGGTATGTGTTGTTACTAATATCAAAACACCCCTTCAGAACACACTTGGGTTCCTGAAATAACATGGCGAGACACAGACCTATCTGACCTGAAAAATCTTCGGAGTCTTTACTTGGGTCGTGGCACTCTCATCCATCATTCCTGATGGCTACTCCCTTGGGCTTCCCTGGTAGTTCAGAGGTTAAAGCGTCTGCCCGCAATGCGGGAGACCTGGGTTCGATCCCTGGGTTGGGAAGATCCCCTGAAGAAGAAAATGGCAACCCACTCCAGTATTCTTGCCTAGAGAATCCCATGGACGGAGGAGCCTGGTGGGCTACAGTCCACGGGGTCGCAAGGAATCAGACACGACTGAGCGACTTCACTTCACTTCATATTTGCCTTCTTGATGCCAGGTGGCACTCCTGCACATCACAGGAGTAAACAAGGTGATGCCTTAAGACCAGCTTGTCGGAGCAATTTTTCACAAAAGTTTAAACGTCTTGANAGGAATCAGACATGACTGAGCGACTTCACTTCACTTCATATTTGCCTTCTTGATGCCAGGTGGCACTCCTGCACATCACAGGAGTAAACAAGGTGATGCCTTAAGACCAGCTTGTCGGAGCAATTTTTCACAAAAGTTTAAACGTCTTGAGCCCAGCTTCTAACAATAATTCCCTCCAGAGCCATTTGTGTTTGATGACAACTCGTAGTTTATTATATCAGATTATCAGAGGTGAGGACAGAAGGCAGCCTGCAAATATAGACATTCCCTCCAAGTTTGGAGGTGTTGGTGCTCAAGAGTCTCATCTAGTGCTAGTTTCTTCTCCTCACAGGTACTCAGAGCCTGGATACAAGACCTCAGCCAATCAGAGCCTGATGGAGCCTTCCAGACCCTTGCAATGGGATATATATGTCCTAGGTAAAAAACATAGAAACAGCAAAGAATTCCAACTCTGTCACAGCACATTCCAGCACAAAAGTCAACTATAAAATTTTATGAATACCACCAGAAATGTACTTTCCAATGGACAGAAAGCTCTATTCAAGGAAATCAAAGAAATGTAAAGCAAATTAGTGAGTGAATTGGAGACATAATGTGGTACATTAGCCCCTAATGCAACATCTTTCCAACACGTGTTGAGAGTTTCCAAAAATTTATTCTCAATCCTTCTCAAATGAATGTGTACTAAATGAGTAAGTAGAGACAAGGGTAAAGATTTGTGGTCTAGGATGTTCAATGCAATATTACTCATAAAAAATATAGTGGAAACTATAAATGCACTATAATTTATTTGTTATATGTTATATTAGTTGCTTAATCATGTCTGACCCTCTCTGTGACCCCATGGACTATAGCCTGCCACTCTCCTCTGTCCATGGAATTCTCCAGGCAACAATACTGGAGTGGGTTGCCATTCCCTTCTCCAGGGCATCTTTCCAACCCAGGGATCGAACCTGGGTCTTCTGCATTGCAAGCAGATTCTTTACTATCTGAGCCACCATGGAAGCCCTATTTATTATAGGTGGGTAATAAATAAATTACAGTACTATGAATACTATGCCACCACTAAAATTATATTTTGAAATAGTTTTAATATCATAGTAAAATGCTCATGATACAATATTGAATTTTTTAAAGTATATGTATATACAAGTATAGCTCAATTTAAAATGTCTAAATATATATACATATGTGCATTGTAAAACAAGAGTTAAAACACACTAAGTGACAGAATTAGAGATTTTCCTACAATGTGTAGCTGTTATCTTTAGAATAAGAAAAATATTAGAAAAGCAATCAGGCTGTCTTCACAGTATTATTTAATACCTGATGACAGATAAAAGAAATACATTTTATTTACAAGTTCTTTCTTCCATTTAGATTTTAGTACCTTGAAGGGACTTCCCTGGCAGTCCAGTGGTTAAAGCTCCACACTCCCAAAGCAGAGGGCACAGGTTTGATCCCTGGTCAGGGAACTGAGATCCCATATGCCACATAGCATGGCAAAAAAAAAAAAAAAAGAACTTGGTTAGATTTACATCCCTTCAAAGTAAAGATTTGTCTACTATTTTTTTTTCTCCCTTACATTTAATAGTACAGGGTTTTATGCACAGGAAGGCAGTCAGCCAGTAAGTTTAAGGAAAAATAGCCACTATGATCAGTTCAATGATCATTTCTAAAAAGGGCCCATGGTCAATCTGTCAATAAAAAGACTAATAAGTCACAACGTGAAATTCAAAATCAGTGAAGATGTCAAAATTTCCAGTGTAGAGGAATACCAAAAAAAATTAGGGTCAAGCATATCTGAGTTCCAACCCAAATTTCATCACTTAATAGCTGAGTAAATTTGGCTCAGTTACCTACTTCTTTGAGCCCCAACTGGTCACCAATAATAATACAATTCCTCAAGGTAGTTAAAAGAATTAAAGGAGGTTCAGTACCTGGCAAATTGTTGGTATTTTGTTTGCCCCTTCTTGAAGCATGCATCATTTCACCAAGAAATGAAAGTTATGAATAATTAAAATTGTCATCAGCATCCTCACCTCATTAAATATCTTCTTTTGAAGAACTCAAAGGATTTAACATTAAATTTTAAATGGTATCTTTGTGGACTGAATCCACCCACATTTAGAAAACTAGAGGTTGAATCTTCTGTTCTTGCTGCCAGCAGTTAAATTTTTCAGTATTTCCCTGAAATCCTTTTGTTGTTTCATCAAATCTGAGTCGGATGGGACACTTGTTTCCCCAGGGTCTGGGGTTGAGCATTATATATGAAAGTCACAACAAGATCAGGAGGAATGAATACTTGGTCTCAGGTCATTTATTTTCAAATGCTTTTTGAGGCAGGAGAAGAAGTGGATGGGAGGAACTTTGAAAGAGTAACCAGCTTTATGAGACCAAAGGATGTCATTTTCATAATTTAATACTAGGAAGCAGAATTATCTTTGATGAAATAGTTATTTTGGAACTAGAGTATCTGCTATTTCCTTTGTGTTTTCCTCTCACAGTATAGGGACATTAATTATAGTGAGTATAATAGGGCCACATGTGAAATTTTATTTTTCTTGCAATACCACTTCTCCTTGTGCTTTGACTAGTTGGTTAAGCAATAAATTTCTAAACATTTTTTCTTAGTCATCTACTTTAAAAGATATTCATTCTTTCAAAAGACTTATCAAAACAATTCTATGTTCTTCTATCTTGATCTATGAACCACAGGTCTTTTACATTGTGCTTACTTTGAAGGAGGTGGCAATAATTATTAATAGCTGGGGCTATATGTGCATTAAGCAAACTAGTCATTTCAGTAAAGAAAACTGGATAGTAATAATGATGTGCTTGATTCAACGTTATTTAAGCTAAGGTTGTGTACAGCTGAGTGTTGTTTCTGCTTTGGCCCAGCTGCTTCATCCTTTCTGGAGCTATTAGGAATTGTCCTCTGTTCTTCCCCATAGCACATCAGACCCTTTCTGATCTGGGAGACTCATCTTCCGGTGTCATATCTTTTTGTCTTTTCGTACTATGAATGGAGTTCTCTGATCCTGGGAAAGATTGAGGGCAGGAGGAGAAGAGGGCGACAGAGGATGAGATGGTTGGATGGCATCAACGACACAATGGATTTGAGTTGAGCAAACTTTGGAAGATGGTGAAGGAGAAAGAAGACTGATGTACTGTAGTCCATGGGGTTGCAAAGAGTCAGACACAACTTAGCAACTGAACAACAAATGGGGTTCTCCAAGGCAAGNCAACGACACAATGGATTTGAGTTGAGCAAACTTTGGAAGATGGTGAAGGAGAAAGAAGACTGATGTACTGTAGTCCATGGGGTTGCAAAGAGTCAGACACAACTTAGCAACTGAACAACAAATGGGGTTCTCCAAGGCAAGAAAACTGGAGTGGTTTGCCATTCCCTCCCTCAGTGGACCACGTTTTAACAGACTCTACACTATGACCTGTCCATCTTGGGTGACCCTGTATGGCAAGTCTCATAGCTTTGTTGGAGTTATACAAGCCCCTTCACCATGAGAAGGCTATGATCCATGAAGGGGACAGTTAAATGTGGTGGGATCCCATTCCACACCACGCTTTGGGAAATTTTTGGGTCATTATCATATAACTTGCCTCCAGAATCCTTGGCTTATACTACAAAATTCTTATGGTGTGGTTTTTGTTCTCATGGACACAAGATGGTGCCTCTATGTCCTCTAGACACTACACGATCATTCCAAGCAAGAGGAAGAGATAAGGACAACACCGTAAGTCTGCCAGCTGGGAAACAATATATTTCCTAGAATTTCCACCCAGTAGAATGCAGCTTGCATGCCATTGGTCAGAATTATGCGACATGTTCATTATTAACTGCAAAGAAAGCCTAAGAAGTCATCCTCATGAAATGTTTTTCTTCTGCAAATGTATCAGCTATCCCATCAGATTCATGCTCACCCCCGGAGACATCTTCCTGGTGCCTCTTGCCCTCCTCCAATCTGACCTGGATCTGCTCTAATCTCATACTCAACCAGGAACCCGGGACACCTCCATTTTCATCATCCTAGGAACCTTCTTCCTCCTGCTCCTGAATTAGATTCTCTCATCCTTGTAGGTTTGGTTCTTGCTTACTCCTTTGTTTTAGCCATGCACATCCTTCAGTATTTTTTTTGAAAAGGATCAAAAATATTTGAGATCTATTTACTTTGCCAACAAAGGTCCGTCTAGTCAAGGCTATGGTTTTCCCAGGGGTCATGTATGGATGTGAGAGTTGAACTGTGAAGAAAGCTGAGTGCCAAAGAATTGATGGTTTTGAACTGTGGTGTTGGAGAAGACTCTTGAGAGTCCCTTGGACTGCGAGGAGATCCAACTAGTCCATTCTGAAGGAGATCAGTCCTGGGTGTTCTTTGGAAGGACTGATGCTGAAGCTGAAACTCCAGTACTTCGGCCACCTCATGCGAAGAGTTAACTCATTGGAAAAGACTCTGATGCTGGGAGGGATTGGGGGCATGGGGAGAAGGGGATGACAGAGGATGAGATGGCTGAATGGCATCACCAGCTTGATGGATGTGAGTCTGAGTGAACTCCGGGAGTTGGTGATGGACAGGGAGGCCTGGC
>SJYV01047393.1:0-11556 GCA_006410875.1 Neotragus pygmaeus | reverse complement strand
CGGGAGTTGGTGATGGACAGGGAGGCCTGGCGTGCTGTGATTCATGGGGTCGCAAAGAGTCGGACACAACCGAGTGACTAAACTGAACTGAACTGAAAGGGGTTGGTTGCTGAATTAGGAGAAATTCTGAAAGACTTCTAGGACTGCTGCTGCCACTGCTGCTGCTAAGTCGCTTCAGTCGTGTTCGACTCTGTGCAACTCCATAGACGGCAGCCCACCAGGCTCTGCCATCCTTGGGATTCTCCAGGCAAGAATACTGGAATGCATTGCCATTTCCTTCTCCAATGCATGAAAGTGAAAAGTGAAAGTGAAGTCACTCAGTCGTGTCTGACTCTTTGCGACCCCATGGACTGTAGCCTACCTGGCTCCTCTGTCCGTGGGATTTCCCAGGCAGGAGTACTGGAGTGGGGTGTCATTTCCTGTTAGGACTATGTCACTCCCATTGAAAGATGACAAGATGTCCCTTACATATTTGTAGTTGTAATACTGCCCAGGACTATGTCTTACGCATTTTAGACACTTGATATCTTTAAATTGTATGATTAGAAAAAATAAAGAAAACCTATAATAGCACAAAGAATTATGTCCTATAAGAGAAATTTCCTTGGCCTACTGGTCTTTCATGGAATATAAGACATGATAAACTGGTTCAGAACCATAGCTTTTCACTATGGAATCTCAAGTCAAGTCCTGGTAGATGGTTAAAAGAGGATAAAGTCTCCTAACACTTTACCATATGTTTTAGATGTAACCTCAAACCCATGGTTTCCTTAATGACTTACTCTGGTCTGTTTTTGTTTTTAGCCTATGTCACTCTCAAGATACAAGTTTTGTTTACTACTAGGTATGTAGGTATGTTTTTCCAGTGGTCGTGTATGGATGTGAGAGGTGGACTATAAAGAAAGCTGAGTGCTGAAGAATTGATGCTTTTGAACTGTGGTGTTGGAGAAGACTCTTGAGAGTCCCATGGACTCCAAGGAGATCTAACCAGTCCATCCTAAAGGAGATCAGTCCTGGGTGTTCACTGGATTGACTGATGTTGAAGCTGAAACTCCAATACTTTGGCCACCTGATCCAGAGAGCTGACTCATTTGAAAAGACCCTGATGCTGGGAAAGATTGAGGGCAGGAGGAGAAGCAGACGACAGAGGATGAGATGGTTGGATGGCATCACCGACACAATGGACATGAGTTTGGGTGGACTCCAGGAGTTGGTGATGGACAGGGAGGCCTGGCGTGTTGCGGTTCATGGGGTCGCAAAGAGTCAGACATGACTGAGCGACTGAACTGAACTGAACTGAGGTATGTAAAATTCCTCAAACTTTTCTTTAAAAAATAACAATTTTAAGTATTAGGTTTAGTGTTTTGTGATTTAGTGAATAAGACCATTTTTGCTTTCCCTGTGCATCTCCTTTGTGATTTTTCAGAATGTCCAACCTCCACTGAGTCTCTGTTCACCAGATGAGATGAAAGCTCTGTACACTGAATTGGTATCATACCCTGGGTCCGGCTAACTGGCTCCAAAGAGATCCTTTCAAATTAAAAAAAAAAAGAAAAATTGTAAGAAGAGCATGGAAATTCTTAAAAAACTAAAAATAGAACTACCATGTGACTGAGCAATCCCACTACTGGATATAAACCCAGAGAAAACAATAATTCCAAAAGACACATGCACCCCAATGTTCATTCCAGCATTATTTACAATAGCCAGGACATGGAAATACCCTAAATGTCCATCAACAGAGATGGATAAAGAAGGTATGGTACATATATACAACGGAATATTACTTAGCCATAAAAAGGAATGAAATTGGGTCATTTGTAGAGATGTGGATAGATCTAGAGACCATCAAACTGAGTGAAATAAGTCAGAAAGAGAAAAACAAACACCAAATATTAACACATATATGTGCAATCTACAAAAGTGGTATAGATGAACTTATCTCCAAAGCAGAAATAGAGACACAGATGTAAAGAATAAAATCTATGGATACCAAGGTGGGGAGGGGGATGAACTGGGAGACTGGGATTGACACATATACACTACTGATACTATGTATAAAAAGAATCTGCCTGCAGTGCAGGAGACCAGGGTTCGATTCCTGGGTCGGGAAGATCCCCTGAGAAGGAAATGGCAACCCACTCCAGTATTCTTGCCTGGAGAATCTCATGGACAGAGGAGCCTGGCGGGCTATAGTCCATGGTGTTGCAAGAGTTGGACATAACTTAGCGACTAAACCACCCCACCAATGAGAACCTACAGTATAGCACAGAAAACTACTGAATGTTCTGTGGTGACCTAAATGGCAAGGAAATACAAATAAGATGGGATATGTGGCTGATTCACTTTGTTCTACAGCAGAAACTGACACATTATAAAGCAACTGTACTCCACTGAAAATTTTTTTAAATTGTAGCAAAGATCAAATTGCTTATTAGCCAGTTCCTTATTCTGAACTCCAATATTTAACCCACAGACAAGGCCTCTTGAGGGTTCTTTTGATAACTCAAAAGCTGAGTCATGCTACTGACCTTGCAAAGACTCTGGAAATAGTGTGGGAAAAACAGAGGTGATGGGAAAAGTCAGAAAACCTGGAACCCAGCACTTTCTCTGTGCAAAACTGGTTTAGTGACTTTGGACAAAGACTTCAACCCTCTGGGTTTTGATTTCCTTGCCTGGCAAGTGGCAGAGCAACACTTATCTGCAAATCCCAGTGGAGAAGGAAGATCAAATAAAAGTTAGGAAATGTGCTTTGAAAAGCAGAACGCCTTCTTCAGATATAAGGGGGCACTGGGATGTACCCCCAGGGAAAGCTTTTTGTCTTTTTGTGCCTTCAGATCCTCCATCAATACAGAAGCCCCACCTCCTGAAGCATTCCTGCTCACCTTCTCAGGCCCTCCAGAGAAGAATGGGAAACCCCCAGCAGAGGCAGCTCTTGGACCTGCTTGTTCTACTTTGTGGATCTCCCCCTCTTACTTTCTTCTTTTTATCTAATTTGTTCTGAATCCTTATGTAATAAAGTAAACACTCACATCAACTTGCTTTTACAACATGCAACTTACTATTCTAAAAGTTATTTTCCTGACGACTGAGCAATTAACACACTACTGTGCATGCTATGTGGCACGCTGCTTCAGTTGTGCCTAACTCTGGGTGACCCTGTGGACTGCAGCCCGCCAGGCCCCTCTGTCCACGGGGATTCTTCAGGCAAGAATACTGGAGCGGGTTGCCATGCCCTCCTCCAGGGGATCTTTCCGATCCAGGGTTCAAAGCCTCATCTCTTATGGCTCCTGCATTGGCAGGTGTGTTCTTCACCACGAGCGCCACCTGGGAAGCCCTTTCCCTTACTACTCAACAATAATCTTTTATGTTCAGAACGCCTGCTCCCTTTGTTGCCAACTTGTGTATAGCTTGACTGCCTCTCCTGCCTCCTGGGCTCAGAGTCCTTAACATTACCACCAAGGAAAATAACTCTCCTTTCAGGTTGTGCCTAATTTTTTAGTTGACATCCATCTGGTGCCTCAGTGAGTCACTATGTATCCACTCTCTAGGGTTCAAGTCCAGGATTTTGTTTTCCACTAAACACTGTCATCCTTTCTGATCCTGTATCACTATGGCTCCTGCTGTCAGCCACTGAGCTGGCACAGGTTAAATTTGGTCTGCATTAATCCTCAGGTTGTTTTATGTACGCTGACTTCATCTCTTTTCAGTATAGTATGGGGAACTTAAGGTCAGGAGCCCTTTCTTGCTTTTCTTTTGTTCTGGTCTCTTTATGTGTTGTATCCTGGCACTATGTTACAGTAACTAAAGAGCTCATAATCGTCTGCAAGAAGGTAAGCACTTTATGAACCAGCATATATATATTTATTCCACAGAGTAGTAAAGACCTCTGAAAGATCAACAGTTAAGCTTTAGTCTATAAAACTTGGTACACAGTAAACATTCAGTAAGATTCACTTACCAAAACCTGAACTGTTCCTCCACGCACTCATGGTGGCAGAGCACATATCCATGGCATCAGAAAGAGAAACTTTCAAACAGCCATTACCATCACCCAAAATTAAGTGCCTGTGTGTCTGTGGGACAAGCAAGGTGGAGCCTGCCTGCAATCTCTGACCTCTTTAAAATACTAAAACCTTTTCTCTATGTGGCCTTCACAGGGAGGCAGAAGGACATAGGATAAAGAGTATGGCATTGTTTTCATGCTCCCCGAATGGGGGGAACCTTAGACTGAAGGCCTGCTAAGAATGAATGTGTCACTTCCCATCAAGGGCTCACTATAGAACAAAGCCTTCTAAGAAGCTCCAACCACAACCACGTTTCACTTTCTGCACCTTCGCCCCCTATTCTCTCATCATCTACTTATTCATTACCTCTCTACCACCTGAACTTGGCACACAGCCCACCCCACCCCCGTTTAACCACATGAGGCACTAAATACATAATTGCTAACTTTTCTGCTGTCTCCAGAGCTGACAATACGTTCCTGCAAATTCTCATAGATCCCCTTCTTCTGTGAAGCCTGTAGCTTGGGCCTTTGTGGCCCGCACCCTTGCTCTTCTGAAATCCCTTCTTCTCTGGGCCCTTGTTTCTTCGCCAACAATTTTGTCATTCCTTCTGTGTCTGCCGATCCCCTCTTCCTCTGCCTCTCTGTTTAAGGTGAACCACAGGCGTCTCCCCTTCCACTCTCTTTCCTGAATTTCCCAGTCTTCCCCTTTGGTGAATCTCTAGCTCTGCTCTGTGCAGGGCTGCCAACTGCTGCCTCGCCACTCATCCCCTCACACTCCCGCTTCAACATCTATGGTTTTGTTCACGTGCCATCATGCTTCCAGTTGCCTGAGGCCAACATATTAGAACCCTCTTTGATTTTAGCTAAAGAGGGAAACAGATGAGTCAGGAATGACTCATTATTATTATTATTATTATTTTTTGAGCACCTGAGTAGATTTGATGCTTGTAAGAGGCTTATAATCTAGGGGGTGGGCTGGGGGAAGAAGGGTAGGTAGTGGGTACAATTCAAATAAGAAATGAATTATTACAATGTCATATGAAAAATGCAAGATGGGGTAAGTTTGCCCAACCCAGACAAGAGGGAGGGAGCAGTCAGGGGAAAAAGACAATAATTTGATCATCTCACAATTTTTGCCTGAATAATGAAATGGCTGCCCACTGCCTACTTAATTAAGCACAAGCCTCAGAGTGTGGGGTAAAACCTTTAAACTCCAGCACAATATACTCCTTATCTACCATGATTCCTCAATTGTGGATCCTAACCTCAACAGAACTTAGACTAAACACCATTTCCCAAGTGTTTTGGGGGTATTTCCTCCTAAATACCTTTATTGACAGAGCTTCCTTCCCACTCTATGCTTGACTCTACTTCCTCCCATCACCATCCCACCATCTCCATGCTCCAAAAGACTCTTCCATCCTTGAAAAAAATGTCAAACAGAAGAATTTCCTGGTTCCACCTCTCCACCAGCACCGAAAATACAGCAGTGGCTTACCCTCATTGGACAGCCCAGCATCTTCTCTATAATTTCCTGATGGTCCTTATAGTCTAAGTTGCATCTGTTTTCCTCCCCTAGGTTATTCAGGAGAGCCTCCTGATTGTACCCTCTTTGAGGGCAAAAGCATTGAGTTACTTAATGCTTTTTTACTATGATTCATTAATAGTAAAGCATCCTTGAACTCCTCTCCCAGGACTGTACAAACCCATGCATATACTAGGCACTAAATTAATAATTTTAAAAATGTCCCCTGTCTTTGTTAGTTCTTCTTCAATTCGACTACTTTGTGTGAAGTCCTATACTGGCACAAGTCTAAGCCACGATGAAGTGTTCAGCCTTATTGCTTGTTTGTTTACAGAGTGAAGACATGGTTTTCTGCAGGATCCTTCCAAAGGCACTATCCTTATCATGGCCCAGTGACAGGCTGGCCTTTGGAAGGCATGCTTTACTGATTTTTCTGGCCAAGAAAAGCTCTGTGTTGTATCAAAGCCAAGTCTGTCAAAATTGTGACTTCTCTGTAGATGGCTCAGATGGTAAAAAATCTGCCTGCAATGCAGGAGACCCACGTTCGATCCCTGGGTCAGGAAGACCCCCTAGAGAAGGAAATGGCAACCCATACCAGTATTCTTGCCTGGAGAATCCCATGGACAGATGAGCCTGGTAGGCTACAGTCCATGGGGTGGCAAAGAGTCAGACAAGACTGAGCGACTAACACTTTCACTTTCCGTACCTATGCCTGAATCTTCACAACTCTCCAAAGCCACAGAGGTATACATAAAATCTTCCAAAAGGATGGGGGAAAGTTTGCCAACTGTGGGAAGATAAATGGCCTGGAGACTCCATGCTCCAAAGGCAGATTGCTGGATTTCTGGTTCAACGTAGCAAAAGAGATGCTATTTTCTTTTTTTTCATTGTCAGAAAGTTATGGGTCACAACATTTAATTTGATTAATTCCTGGTTTCCAAAAAGAAACCTTAGGAGGAACTGTGGGAGGCTCAATAAAATAAGCATGTGCAATTGTGAAGACAGAAAGGGGAAAAAAAAATTACTTTCAACACAGTCCACAAAGATCGTTTTCAGTCCCAAACACGGGTCCCCAGAGATAGCCTGGAAACAAATTATTGTCAAAGAGATGCTTACCTTTTACAACTGCTCACAGCAAAATAAAATATATAGCTTAACATCTCTCCCACACTCACCTTTCTCTCATTCTCTTTTTTTCCTTTTATTGTCTCTCTCTCTTACTTCCCTTTTTTTTGCCTGATGCTAAACTTCCCAGTCTGAGCTCTTCTACCAATTAGATACGTATCATTGGATGAGTCGCTTGTCCCTCCTAAACCTGAGAATTCCCATAAGCAAAATGAAGTGTTTGTACTTTATTAGTACTCTTTTACTTCTAGTGTGACTACAGGTGCAAGTTTGCTCAATCTGCTCTCATACAATTGGTCATATTAGTAGTGCTCTAACGTATTTGGTTCTAAGAGGAGGACTGTGGTTTCAGCCTGCACAATGCACACATTAATTTGTTGGTATAATTATGAGGTCTCATCTTTTGGAAAAGTGAGATCAAATGGTTACGTGAAGTCACTTGAGCCAAAGATGAATGGGATGTCACATAGGTTAAGACATGGACCAGAAGAATCTGCTTTGAAACTTCACTGAACAGCAAATTAATTGGTCACCTTGGCTATAAAGTGGGCATTTTCTCACAATCTGGTGTGTGTATGTGCTCCAATTCCATTGTACAAATTCGAGACTCCTAGACTATCAGGTCTGGTCAGAACCCTTATTGTCCTAGTATTACTTGGGAAAACTATGAGTAAAAAAGATCTTCCAGCTGGTTAGCAGAGGAGACAAGACTGAGGCAGGTACTCATAATGAATGTCACTAAACCACACAGCAACCATTAGCTAATTAATCTTTCACTTCCTCCCACAGGATGACCTAGAATTCAGCTTGGATTGAGGTCAGACAGACCACCCTTCACCAGTTTTCCATTTTTTACTCTTCCTTCTTTGCTGGTTTTAACCTTCTCCTCCCATGAGTCCTCTTCTTCCTTCGATTTCAGTTTTAGAAAACTTTCCACACACGTTTCTTTTGTATGGTTTTCATGACGTTTCGTCCGTGTGGTTAATATTCCCTCATCTGTATGACTGATTGGAGGAGGCTTCTGTATTATTTTTGGCTTGGGCATCCATTTCCTGCTTGTGACTGACAACAGAGACTGCCTCCCGAAATGCCCACAGTGCCTATAAGAGGAGCTGAGAGAGGGCAAGGCAGAGCCACAAGAGGAGGTCGAGTCACCCAGGCTCAAGGGAATTCAGCTACCTACATGGCAGGCCTCTGACACCTGAGACGCGAGCTTATGGATTCTCAGCCTCCTTTCATCATGGGGAAAGTACTTGACCCCTGGGGACTCACCTTGACTAAGAATGGCATTAGACTAAGAGGTAACATGCATAAACTTAACTCTCCTAACTGTTTCTCCAATATCTGATGGGAGCCTGGACAGCAGCGGTCGAGGTATCTGAAGCCCCGGGCCTAACTTCACATCAAAGTGTGCAGAGACTGTTTTCACCAAGAGGTTGGAACAGGAAGAATATCATTCACACCAGAGACTTCTTCCATTGCCTCAGGAGAACTTGGCTCTGAGAGCACATAGCATCATCTGAATATGCATGGTCACCCTTGGACAGGTTTGCTCTCTGGAATGTGCCGCACGTCAGTGTGCACGAAACGGTGGTGCCTGGGGAGACAGCAGCCCAGATGAAGCTTTTCCCAACTCTGAGAGTCTGTGCAGTTCACCTTCCCACTATTTATCCATTATTTGGCTCCAGGCAAGCATTGTTATAGGTACAGATTTACCAGATGGTATGCATTTAGAAAATAGGTCAAAAAAGTCACTGCCTCTTGAAACCAAAGAAGCAGTAGGACAGGAGTGAAATAGAGGAAAAAGGTGAAGAGTCTGTGTAACTTTCCAGCTCTAGATATGTGGTAAGGGGGCTAACAAGACAACACATCTATATACTGGGGCAGGGGGATGGAGAACGAATGACTTTCCAAGCAGAAAAGAGGAAATGAAGTGTGCCACTGCTGCTATTGCTAAGTAGGGTCTCTAATTCCTCTCTCCATAATGGTAATGACTTCCATTTGGGCTTCTCTCATAGCTCAGTTGGTAAAGAATCCGCCTGCAATGCAGGAGACCCCAGTTTGATTCCTGGGTCGGGAAGACCCCCTGGAGAAGGGATAGGCTACTCACTCCAGTTTTCTTGGGCTTCCCTGTGGCTCAGCTGGTAAAGAATTTGCCACAATGCAGGAGACCTGGGTTCATCCTTGGGTTGGGAAGATACCCTGGAGAAAAGAAAGGCTACCCACTCCAGTATTCTGGCCTGGAGAATGCCAAGGACTGTATAGTCCACAGGGTTGCAAACAGTCAGACATGACTGAGCTACTTTCACGTATATCAGTTCTGATCTCAGGGTCCTCTTTTCACTTTGCTCCTAAATTTGGTCCTCAACAGGGTAAAGAATGGCAGTTATATTTATGCCATATCAATTATGGAAAAGACTAGATCGTGTGAAATTGGACATTAAGATGCTATGGAAATGAGCCACATGGAGAAGGNACTGAGCTACTTTCACGTATATCAGTTCTGATCTCAGGGTCCTCTTTTCACTTTGCTCCTAAATTTGGTCCTCAACAGGGTAAAGAATGGCATTTATATTTATGCCATATCAATTATGGAAAAGACTAGATCGTGTGAAATTGGACATTAAGGGGTGGAGGAAGAGAAGGTATGGAAGGACAGATGCTTATTGTCTAAACATGACCTTCAGTACCATCTAGCCAAACAGATACCTCGATTTGGATAAAGTCTCTGAAAATCTTAATCTTAAAGTCTCATCTCATCGGTCTCCCAGCTTTTAACGGGACTTGACACTCTTTAGATTGTATTACATTAAGGTGAATGCTTTGGGTTCCAAGTGCTAAGGACATTTTTTCCCGGATGTTTCAGGGGTTAGGGAAAAGAAGGGGCATTTAAAATATCAAGGAGAGGCCATGGTTTAGAAGGAAAGGAAATGATAGGGAATCTGGTCTGTTCCAATAAGGGACTCATCAAGATGTGTACGGACAACAGGTATAACTATACAGACACAGAAGCCACTGATAATTAAGATTCATGATAATGTTCAGAAAAAAGGCTCATACAACACAAAACTAAGCACAAGCAGTGGCAAAAATAACTCAGGGAACTGGAGTTTAGCAAGGACAGAAGTGGAAGCCTTGTCAGCATACATGTTTCCAGGCTGATATTTAGTCAAGTTTAGGCCATAAGAAATCCTCCTTCATCGGCTGGGAGCTAAATCAAGGGATGTCTTCTTGTTTTAATTACTCTCTTATGCACTCAGCACATAATCACTGTGCAGATGCCCTAAGGGAAAGCATGTAATCAGAGGATAGATGAGATTCTGAGAGGAAGGGTGGTGGTGAGATATAAGGACACTGAGGGGATCAGGACCTGTGTTCTAGACTTGGCCTTAACTAGCTGGGTGGCATGCAGCTGAGTTGCAATGCAGAAGGCAAAGCCCTAGGCTTGGAATTAAAAGTGACAGTTTTTCTGAACCTGACCAGGTCACTTGATCTCTGAGCCTCAGTACCCTGTTTCATAAAATGGAAATGAAAGTATTTCTCTTCTAAGATTGCAGGAAGGGCACTCTAAGAAACATATGTAAAATGGCTTTAAGAATTGAAATATGCCATACAAAAGAGATCTGGCCCAATTCTTTGAGTTACAGGTTGGCAGATAGTACCCGCAAAGAGGTAGGATATCATGCCTAAGGTCATAACAGAGTTGGATGCAGAACTCAATTTCCAGGCTGAATCCAGCTTTCTGTGGTTAGCTGCAAAACAATAAGAAGTTGTGGAAGGAGAGGGAGAATTTTAAATGAAGTAACAACCACCTTGTGAATACAAATACAAGGAGCTGTGTATGGTTACAGTGTGGCTGCCCTCAGACGCAGGACCCTGAGATAAACCTCTAGCTGGCAAACTTAAGCCAGGGCCCACCTGTAACACAGTCGAAACACGCAGAAGTCCCCGTGAGACTGCTGAGAACCCTGATGTAACAGCGGCTGGTTTTAGCTTCTAAGACTTTGTTTCTCAGGTCTGTTAAGTTAGGATTCTTGCTTGCAGGCTCTCAGCGATAACATACCATTATTGTTTTCTAACTAAACAATGCTAAGAAAATGGAAATAAGAAAGTCCTTTGCTCGTGGCAAGTTCAATCCCACCACATTGTAAGAGAAAGTAACAATATGTCTCATGTGAAAATTTAATCTTTTAGGAGCTTTTGTCTGTGTGTGTTAGTTGCTCAGTTGTGTCCAATTCTTTGTGACCCCATGGACTGCAGCCTGCCAGGCTCCACTGTCCATGGAATTCTCCAGGCAAGAATGCTGGGGTAGGTTGCCATTTCTTTCTTTGGGGGACCTTCATGAGCCAGGGATGGAACCTGGGTCTCCTGCATTGCAGGCGGATGCTTTAGCATCTGAGTTACTAGGGAAGACCAACTCTTGTTTGGATGGGCTTAATTTAGGCTTTGCACACACACAAAATAAGCACCTTCAATAAAGTCTGATGATCAGAAATGGGGAAACCCAGAAGAGGACATCTATCTGGGCAGACATGAAGTGTGGGCCATTCATCACCTTTGCAAGTACAGGAGACATGACTGCTAATCGGTCTCTTCATTAAGCAAGGACAGCATCTACCACAAGAGCAACTCACAAGCTAGTGGCAATTTGGGGCAATCTTTAAGGGGCTTCTAACTCATAGCCATATTTCCTCCTGAAATCTGCTGGCCTGGAAAATGTCTCTAATCCTCATGAATAGATTGCCTTCACTTTCACTAATGTGACTCCCTGTGAAGGGGGAGGATGAGCAAGGGATATGCACCATACACAAAGGTCAAACTGTACACTCAAATCTTATCAGGAATGATCAGTCCTTGAAACCAGGCTCTGGGCAGAGAGTTTGTCTGGCCTAAGGAG
>SJYV01047390.1:0-11833 GCA_006410875.1 Neotragus pygmaeus | reverse complement strand
CTAGCTAGTTAGTGGTGGAACACAGGTCCCTGCTCAGAGTCCAGACCCAGAGCCTCCACTATTCAGACCCCCCCAAGAGAGTCAGCATACTCTGGACCTCAGGTCCCTGACAGTGAACGGAAGTGGCTGAGGCCTTAGTTCTCAGTCAGGTAGTAGCACCCCATAAGGGGCTTCTGGAAAGAGGTATATTTTCAGTTCTGATTTGACTGATTCCCACAGGTGGGCCACATGCCTGCCAGATCCTGTCTGCCACTGACATTTGGGGGGTTATGGTAAAAATGACATGTTGGGGAAGGGGGTCCCTTGCTGCAGTTTCACATGGGTGCACTGACTCACACAATTGCCCCTTTGGGCAGGTGTCATTTTCATCCCCAGTAACCAAGGAAAGGCATAAATAGCTTGAAATTAACACTCTGTGAAAATAGTCAGGAGGGCATAGACAGCGAATAATGTTTTCTGGCAGGATTAAATGGCAGTGTGCCTGTGCATGCCAAGTTGCTTCAGTAGTGTGCCACTCTGCAACTGTGGACTGTAGCCCACCAGGCTCCTCTGTCCATGGGGTTCTCCAGGCAAGAATACTAGAGTGGGTTGCCATGCCCTCCTCCAGGGGATCTTCCTGACCCAGGGATCAAACCCACATCTTTTCCATCCCCTACATCGGCAGGCAGGTTCTTTACCACTAGCACCACCTGGGAAGCCCCAAAATGGTATTAAGTGGAGTGAAAACTAAACAGCTCTCACTTCATTACTTGATAATTTCCAACCGGTGGTGGGGGTTGGCCATGGCATGTGGGATCTTAGTTCCCTGACCAGGGATGGCACCGTCATCCCCTGCGTTGGACGTGTGGAGTCTTAACCACTGGATCTCCAGGGAAGTCCCTCAGGTCCACTTCATGTATCTGACAAGCACATTAGCCACAGGGCTATTTTGCCTGCTAGCACTTTGATGCTTTGAGGCTCCAGCTGTCCCAATCTCAGGCTATGGGATGCAGCTGCCTTGGACCCCAGGTGGGCCAGTGAGAGGGTGCCTGGCAAAGAAGACCTTGGTGGCACCAGAGCTGCCCGCTCCCACTTTGCTCCCCCAGGAGGGGGCGCCTGCACGGTGGAAGCCAAGAGAGGAGACCAGACCATTTCACTTGACACCCTGAATCCAGTTCTCTCAGTTTTCCTCCCCTTTGTTGTGTAAAAGAGTTGGGTTTCTGCCACTGCTGTTAAGGAACTCAGGAGGAGACTGCTGTGTAGACCGTATGATTCATTTGGTCTCTACCACTGCTCCAGCTGTGGGGGAAATCAGTCCCATTTTGCAGATGAGGAAAAGTGAGGCTCAGACCACAGGGTTACACGGTGAACTCAGAGGAGGAAGGACTTGGAACCTCGCTTTTCCTAATTCCCTGCCGACCACCCATGGAGAGATGGGAGAGAATGTCCTGCCATCTGGGAGCCCTCCGAGGCTCCATGGATTCTCCCTTCTCTGGCTCTGAGGTGTCCAGGAACACCCCGGGGACAGCCTGTCACTCTGGCCCCGCCTGTCCACCTGCCCACACACTCAGACAGACACGGGTTTGGCGGAAAAGTGTCTGGTGTTTAATCGCTCTCTGCGGCCTCCAGGAAGGCGGGGAGGGAGGGGGCGGCCCAGCCCACTCCCGTTTGTGGATGCTGCCGCTGCCGCCCGGTCCGCCGGGGACTCTCCACTCCGACCGCAGACGCGCTGGGCGGCCGGCCTCTGGGTTCACAGCGGGGGCCGCAGGGGCAGCTAGGGCGGCTCCCGGGAGGCGAGGTAGGCGGCCAGGGTCACCAGGGCGGCCGCGTACGTGCACACGCCCAGCCCGACGGCCAGGACCCCCAGCAGGAAGGCTCGGCGGGAGGCGGCCCCAGCCCCCTGGACGTCCCCCTGGGCCCAAGCCTTGTTGGTCTGTAGAGGCGTTGGGCAGCGGTGACTCAGGCGTCCCCTCATCCCACCCTGCTTCCCGCAGCCCGACCCGTCCCCCCCCCCACACCCTTGTATTCATATGTTCCAAAAACAGAGCGAGCCGCTACCGTGGGTCAGGCACAGCTGGGCACTGGGTTTACTGGGTGACTAATAAAAATAGACATAAATTACTATATGCCACAGTTCTAACTCACTGAGCCTCACAATGACCCTGAGGTAAGAATTAGTCATCCCCATTTTACAGATAAGGAAAATGGGGCACAGGGAATTTAAGTGGCTTGACCACCACCTTATGGGGGGGAGGGGAGGTCAGGCCTAAGAGTGGAGCTCACTCTGCGCTCCCCTCTGTGATAAACACGCCTCATTTCACTCCTGACTATTTCTACGTGAATCCTCTTCATCACTTCCCACCCCCTACCCCAACCTACCCAAGCAGGGCTCCTCTCATTTGTTTTCTTTCAAACGCATTTTCTCTTTTATATCCAGTCCCCTCTCAACCCCACCCAGAGACTGACCTTCTGGGCCAGGCAGAAGGCGGCGATGCCCAAGGGCCAGAAACAGCACAGCATGGAGAAGACAGCCAAGCCGAGGTGGTCGTGCGGCAGCAGCGGGGACAGGGGGCCGCCCCCACCCCAGTCCGAGTCACTGTCACCGGATGAGACATCCTGCAGGCAGGAGACGGCCTGAGTGGGCACCTCCATCCCCCATCCTTGCTCCACTGTTCTGCTCCCCATGCCCCAAAGATACCAAAAGAGAAAAATGTTTCCAGAGATAGACTCTTGACCCCACTATATCCTGGATGCCTCCGAGGGGAAGCTTTGGACCCTGCCTCCTGAGAAAAACCTCACCCGCGCTCAANGTCATGTCCCCATGACTGGTTTTTAATTCCAACTATTTTAAGTGATATATTCCAGGACTAACATAAAATCCCGTAAGCAGCAGGCACGCCTTTGCACTTGGGACCTCAGGAGGCCCCCAAAGTCATCAGTGCACTGTCACTAGCTGCCTCTTCCTGTTGTTTGTAGACGAGCACAGAGTGGGACATCCTGAAGACTTGGCAAACACAGCAGCTGATGGCTTCTCTCAGCTCTAGGGTTGCGGCAGGTTGATAAGGCATCTATGTTTTAGAAGCTCTGGCCACTAGTCGTTAAGATGTTGGCTCTGATGGCATTTCTATGGATTGTAATGTGTCATCTGTGAGAGAGAGTCACTCTGGACTGGCTTGTAACCCTGACTGACCCAGAGATCCTGGGGGGAATGGTGCCTTGTCCTCGCTCTTAAGAGAACCTATGGAAGGAAGCACAGAGTAAACGTGGCTGCCGTTTCACAACTGTGGAAGGAAATGTGTGAGCGAATGAGGGATCTTAGAATTCAAAGGAGAGGGAAAGTCCACCTTGTCTACTGATTTTGAAGTATATTCAAAGCGTCCTTTTAAGAGCTGTGAATGAGACTTTTCTAAGCACTATTCTCTTGCACACAAACAGAAAATCAAAGTCTTATAAGACCTAATTTATGCAGAAAGTAATATTCCTAAGGATTTTTATTTTGGAAAAACTGTAAGAAAGTAATGTAACTACGAAACATGATAGCTGACCAGAGTCATTTATAGTAAATAATTGTTTTAGTTTGAACTGATTTTTCAGTGAATCCAAAGTGAATTAGGGTTGAGCTGTAATGTACAGTTAGGATGAGGGGTTAGAGTTGGGGTTTGGTGAGTAAGTTTAGGGTTGGTTTTAGTTTCAGGGTTGGGTTAGTTGAGAATGGAAGTTAAGTTGGGGTTGAGGCTGGAGTTGACTTTATGGATAAGGGTTAGGTCAGAGTTGGTTTGGGTGTGTGTTTGGGGTCAGTGATGGTGTCAGGGTGAAGATGAAGTTTGGAGTGACTGTTATACGTTCTAAAGCTGGGGCTCTTTCCTTCCATGTTACCAGTTATGGCATTAGTTGGCACCCAGCCCCAAATAAGTGGTCATACATCTTTCTTCGGGGTCACAGCTGCCTGCGGCCTGTGGCAGCAGAGTCTGCTGAGGCAGGTGTGCTGGCCCTAGTCCCTGGTCGCATGTAAGTGAACAGTGGGCTCTGGCTTTGGGTGTGACTAGACAAGCTTGCTGAATCCCTGCCATATCCTGAGCACCGCAGCCCTTATTGTCACTGCAGCCTCACTGACACCAGGATGAGCGCTGTACTGGAGGGTGTGGCAGTGGGGAGTGGGTATAGGGATGTGACGAGGACACGCCAGCCCCTGAGTTGTCCATCACCAATCACCCTTGATTGCTGGAGGTCTTTAAGTTAAAAGAGAGAGCATTTGTACAATACTCTTTGTATATATTTTTATGACTTATAGGTGCAATATTTTATTTTGTACAGTATGTAATAAAGATATGGGACATATATTTTTCTTAGTAACAAAATTTCCTATTAAATTTCCTCATCTTTGTAGTTAAAGTAACTATTTTTCACATGCTGGTGTGCCATTTGTCTTTGATCTCATTCAAATGACATTGCTGTGTACTGTATTTTACTACTGTTTCTATCACATAAGAGTTCTCTGTCATGATTCTGACTAGTAATTCAAAAATAAATGTACTTTGATTATTCAGTGGCATCCTCATAAATGCAGGCGACTCACTTGCATTCTGGTTTTGGTTGGCCTGGGTAACGTGACTTTGATGGCATTTCTGTGGGTCCAGGTGGGCTGGACCCTGGTGGGCTCAGTGCTCTGGGCTGAACTTGGGAGCGTGAGTTACAGGACTCAGAGCAGAACACACAGAGATCCACTCTCACTCCCTTGTCCCGAGCGCGCGCTTCCTGTGAATCACAGCTGAGAGAATGCCAAGGGGGGGAAAGAAGCTCCGAGTGTACGAGCTGGAGCAGGAATGGAGGTGGGCTGTACGGGGGACAGCAGCAGCACAGAAGAACTAACACCCGTTTGGTTTTGGTGAGTAACCTCTCCCGATACCATCCAGCTCTTATACAGTTGATGAGTTTGAACTGCTTGGGTCCCCTTACACACAGACTTCTATGACTGATAAATACTACACTATCCAGGGCCAGATAAAAAACACATGGATGTGGAACGGTGAACACAGAGGAACTGAGTGTACCGGAGGGTCAACTGCAGGTTATACATGGATTTTCCATGGCAGGGAAGGCTGGTGCCTCAACCCCCCACCACCCAACCCCAACCCATTGTTTAAGGCTCAACTGTATGGTGATTCAAGATTAGCAGTGAGTCTTTCTACAGGAAATTCATGTTGTGGGAATTGAAATTCCCCCTGGAGTTTCCAAGGTCACATGAGCTAAGCAATGGAGCACAGCAGGTATTTCAACAGTGTACTGAAACTCCTTTTTTCTTTTTTTTTCTTCATTCCTTCCCTCCTTCCATCCCTTCTTCCCTCCTACTTTCCATCCTTCCATATTTATACATATAGATATATGTATTGTGCACACATATCTCCTGTATCTATGAATTCACACTGGATTAAGTCTTGGATACCAGTCCAGCACCATAAGGGTCATGATTATCCCTTTTTCTCTTTTTTTGCCAGGTTCTTTCTCTGACAGGAGAGAGCCTGGCTCTCATTATCAGCAATGTATTTTCTTGGTGACTCTGGTGTACACGTCAAGTAGTCTCAGGACTGATGATGCATACACCCTGTGAAAGGAAAAAATATGACCAGCGTGGGTACAGCATTCTCCCTGCTGTTTCCTTAGTGCATTCAGTCAGACCCTCTTCCAGGGTGACTCAGGTTACCCCTTTTCTTCTTGGCCCCTTCAGTGTGGTTATGGTGTTCATCTGTTGTACAGTTATGCTCTTTTGTCACAGTCTACATGCCTTCTTGGGTTCTCCCCACCTCCTGGGTGATGGTTATCATTTGACATGCAGTCAAGTTGGCTTGGAGAAGGCAATGGCACCCCACTCCAGTACTCTTGCCTGGAGAATCCCATGGACGGAGGAGCCTGGTGGGCTGCAGTCCATGGGGTCACTACTAGTTGGACACGACTGAGTGACTTCACTTTTACTTTTCACTTTCATGCATTGGAGAAGGACATTGCAACCCACTCCAGTGTTCTTGCCTGGAGAATCCCAGGGACGGGGAAGCCTGGTGGGCTGCCATCTCTCAGGTCGCACAGAGTTGGACATGACTGAAGTGACTTAGCAGCAGCAACAAGTTGGCTCTGTGGTTTACAGTTCTTTTGTGTGTGTGTGTGTGTGTGTGTGTGTGTGTGTGTACATGTGCACTCTTTTGTCTCTAACTCTCTACAGACCCAATGGATAGTAGCCCACCAAGCTCCTCTGTCCATTGAATTCTCCAGGCAAGAATACTGGAGTGGGTAGCCACTTCCTTCTCCAGGATCTTCCCAACCCAGGGATTGAAACTTCATCTCATAAATCTCCTGCCTTGGCAGGTGGATCCTTTAGCACTGGCACCACCTGGGAAGCCCCTACAGTTCTTATAGTTTTAACAAATACAGACAGTGGTTTGTCAGCCACACCACATTTTCTCACTTAACAGCTCCAATACCCCACAAATCCCCTTATCTTCCTCTTTGGTAATCAGTAATTTCTCCATCCCAACCAAACCCCTGGCAATTACTGATACATTTTCTGTCGCTATAATTTTACCTTTTCCAGAATTTCATGCAAGTGTGATCATACATTATGTGGCCTTTGAGGCCAAGCTTCTTTCACTGACCAAAATACCTTTAAGATTCATGCATAATATTGCGCAAATTAACAGTTTGTTCTTTGAAATGAGTCTGTTTGAGTATACTAGAGATGTGTGTCATTTTTCCCATCTGTTGTATGGAAAAATGACACACATCTCTAGTATGACGCACATCTCTTGTATGCTCAAACGGACGCAGCTTGAGACTCAATTGTACAAATGTTATACAATTATATGAGTAAAGTTTATAAATGTGTAAACTTTTGTGTAAAACAAGTTTTCGTTCTTCTTTGATAAATACCTAGGAGTGGATTTGCTGGCTTATATGATACGTGCATGTTTAGAGGAAATTGTCAAACTGTTTTCCACCAATGACATAGAGATGTTCCAGCTGCTCACATCCTCATCAGTACTGGAAACTGTCATGTGTCTGTATTGTATATGTGTTGGCTTCCCCAGATGGCACCAGTGGTAAAGAACCTGCCTGCCAATGTAGGAGACATATGAGATGCAGGTTCATTCCCTGGGTTGGGAAGATCCCCTGGAGGAGGGCATGGCAACCCAGTCCAATATTCTTGCCTGGAAAATCCCGTGGGCAGAGGAGCCTGGCAGACCATAGTCCATGGGGTCACAAAGACTTAGACATGACTGAATGACTAAGAATGCATGCAGTCCAATGGTTACAAATTTGCAGTGCAAGTTTGATCCCTGGTCAGGCGGGATTGGGGGCAGGAGAAGAAGGGGAGGACCAAGGATGAGATGGCTGGATGGCATCACTGACTCGATGGGCGTGAGTCTGAGTGAACTCTGGGAGTTCGTTATGGACAGGGCGGCCTGGCATGCTGCGATTCATGGGGTCGCAAAGAGTCAGACATGACTGAGCGACTGAACTGAACTGAACAGGGAACTAAGATCCCACATGCCATGAGGCCAAAACACCAAAACATAAAACAAGTATTGTAACAAATCAAACCCCAACCATCAGGCCCCTCCCCACAGGAGAGAGGAGAAAGCCCAACTCCTGCAGAACATTCAGGAAACTTATCTGCACAGGGACCTGACCACACCAAACACTGGCTAGTGCAGGGCACTGTCCTAAGCTTCCAGGTCATGATTACAAGGACCAAAAGTTCATCTTGGCCCTTCTGTAAATGTTCAGTATTGTCAGTGCAAGAGGATACTACCCTCTTTTTGCATTTCTGCCCTGCAGTGCAGCAATTCTTGCTCTTCAGAATGATTGTGCTAATTCTTCAGTCATTAACTCCAACTGCTGCATGGTACACACTTCTCTAACTGGAGAGGATGCAAAATGGAGGGCAATACATCTTTCTGGAGAGATAAAGTTTATTAAAACTATGAAGAACCAGAGTTGGCAAAAACTATCCCCTCCACCACCAAGATGGAAGCGGGGAGCGTGGGGGAAGGGGGACATGCCCCGGGGGACAGTCCAGTCTGTGAAGCTGCACCCAGTGGCAGAGGAAGGGCAGCTGGGTCAGGGGGGCACCTCTTCTGGTCCCCAGGCCACTCCAGACCATCCTCTGAGCTGGCCAGGCCTCCTGATGGCCGTAGGGGTGCTGGGTTTGAATCCCATAGTCCACGCGACTGGGTCCCAGGGAGCTCGGCAGGTCTGCTTTTGTCTTGGTGAGTCGTCATGGGTTGTTTCTTGGCCTACTTGACTTGTGCGGGCTTTGCTGGGCAGCCCACAACAGCAATGTTGTCTTATAAGCCTCCACGTTCTCCCAGCCACGCCCCTCTTTTTCCTGCTGAGGCCGGAGGGAGGGGCTGGGGAGGGGGACCGCCCAGCTGGGCAGGGGTGTCTGGCGGTGCGGCCACACTCGGGGTAGCGCGCTCCCCTGGGGCTTCGCTGCTGCGTCCCCGGGGGCCGCTGGTGTCGTGGCTGTCACGGGTGTGGGTGGTTTAGAGGGTAGAAGAGCTCCGCTCCCTGGGATCACTCAGAGACACAGACGCCTTCCATCTGGCGGCTCCACCACCCTAGAGGAGTGTGCTCCAGCCAGAGAAAGTGAGAAGAGAGCCGAGAGGGCCACCAATGGAATCTGGAGTTCTGCCAACGTCTTCTTGGTGTAACTTTGAACTTGCTGAGCTCCTGATCTTCAGATTGGGGTATTACCCTCCGTGCCAAATTATGGTTGGGAAGTTGTTTTTTAATTGAAGTGTAGTTGATTGACACAAGTGTGTGTTAATTTCTGCTCTACAGCCAAGTGATTTAGTTATACATATTTACACATTATTTTTTAATATTCGTCTCCATTATAATTTATCATAGGATACTGAATGTAGTTCTCTGTGTTACACATTAGGAATTTGTTTATCCATCCTATATATAGAAGCTTATGTCTGCTAATCCCAGCCTCCGACTAGTCCCTCCCCCAGCCCCCCTCCCTTGGCAACCCCCAGTCCGTTCTGTCAGTGATTCTGTTCCTGTTCATAGGTAGGTTCATTTGTGTCATTGCTTAGATCCCACTCATAAGTGATGCCACATGGCATTTGTCTTTCCTTCTGACTTATTTCACTGAGTATGACGATGTCTAATTGCATCCATGTCACTGCAGATAGCATTATTCCATCCTTTCTTGTGGCTGAGTAGTATTCCATTGTATATGTCTACTACCTCTTCATCCATTCCTCTCTTGATGGACACAAGTCGTGTCCATGTCTGGCTGTGTGAATAGTGATGCTATGAACATACGGGTACATGTATCTTTTAAAATTATAGTTTGTCCAGTATATACCCCGGAGTGGGATTGCTGGATCATATGGTAACTCTTGTTAGTTTTCTGAGGAATCTCCATACTGTTTTCCACAGTGGCTGCACCTGTGTACATTCCCACTAGCAGGATAGGAGGGTTCCCTTTTCTGCACACCCTCTCTAGCATTTATTTGAAGACTCTTTAATGATGATCATTCTGACTGGTGTGAGGTAGTTCCTCACTGTAATTTTGATTTGCATTTCTCTAGTAATNGAACTAAAATGGACTGGAATGGGTGATTTAACTCAGATGACCATTATATCTACTGTGTATTCATATGTTCCAAAAACAGAGCGAGCCGCTACCGTGGGTCAGGCACAGCTGGGCACTGGGTTTACTGGGTGACTAATAAAAATAGACATAAATTACTATATGCCACAGTTCTAACTCACTGAGCCTCACAATGACCCTGAGGTAAGAATTAGTCATCCCCATTTTACAGATAAGGAAAATGGGGCACAGGGAATTTAAGTGGCTTGACCACCACCTTATGGGGGGGAGGGGAGGTCAGGCCTAAGAGTGGAGCTCACTCTGCGCTCCCCTCTGTGATAAACACGCCTCATTTCACTCCTGACTATTTCTACGTGAATCCTCTTCATCACTTCCCACCCCCTACCCCAACCTACCCAAGCAGGGCTCCTCTCATTTGTTTTCTTTCAAACGCATTTTCTCTTTTATATCCAGTCCCCTCTCAACCCCACCCAGAGACTGACCTTCTGGGCCAGGCAGAAGGCGGCGATGCCCAAGGGCCAGAAACAGCACAGCATGGAGAAGACAGCCAAGCCGAGGTGGTCGTGCGGCAGCAGCGGGGACAGGGGGCCGCCCCCACCCCAGTCCGAGTCACTGTCACCGGATGAGACATCCTGCAGGCAGGAGACGGCCTGAGTGGGCACCTCCATCCCCCATCCTTGCTCCACTGTTCTGCTCCCCATGCCCCAAAGATACCAAAAGAGAAAAATGTTTCCAGAGATAGACTCTTGACCCCACTATATCCTGGATGCCTCCGAGGGGAAGCTTTGGACCCTGCCTCCTGAGAAAAACCTCACCCGCGCTCAAAAGCTTTGAGTTCAATTTCAAGAAGTTCACAGGTCCAGCCATGGGTGTGTATTACAGCTGCTCATAAGCCCTGAGTTATAAACCCTGAAGTAGACACAGAAACCAATGGGGATCAGAACCTGCAAAAAAGGTGGAGATTAGAGGAGAGAGCTCTGATGGCCTGAATTACTAGGACAAACCTGCCTGCTGAAACCACAGGTTCTAGGTTTACCTATATATATATATATATAGGTATATATATATATATACACACACACATATCAGTTCAGTTCAGTCACTCAGTCGTGTCTGTCTCTTTGTGACCCCCCTGTCCATCACCAACTCCTGGAGCTTGCTCAAACTCGTGTCTGTCAAGTCAGTGATGCCCTCCAACCATCTCATCCTCTGTCATCCCCTTCTCCTCCTGCCTTCAATCTTTCCCGGCATCTGGGTCTTTTCCAGTGAGTCAGTTGGAATGTATATATATATTTAATCTTGCATCAAATAGCTCACAAGACTTTAAGGAGTTACTGTAAGGCCAAAACTGAAGTGAAAATCAAAATTAATTTAACAGAGAAGGTCCCTTTTGCCCAGCAGGCATTTCCCGATCCCAGGAAAATTAATCTTTCATTCAGACCCTGAACTAGATTAAAAATGATCCGAATGGCAGTGCCCCTAGACAGTTGACAGGAGACCAAATCCTTTCTGGACAAGGTGCTTTCATTCTAACCCTCAAAACCATTTTTCAAATACAATAACCAACAAGCCATCAAAGATAACCAGGTACACAGGAACCATGGAGGAGAACTAGCAAAATAATAAGGCCCTGAAAGTCTTCAAATACTGGAATTATCAGACACATAACCATGTCCAAGTGAAGCTTACTGCCACGGTGTGGCGGACTGTTTCTAAAAATGGCTATAACCGCCTCTCCCCTCCTACAGGCACTTCTTACAGTGTGACTGATAATCTTCCCATCAAGGGGTGAGGTCTGTGTCCACTTTCCTTGAGTCTGGGCAGGCTATGATTCATCTGTAATTGATAGAATGTGGTGGAAATAATACCACACGACTCACAAGCCTAAGTCAGAAAAGGTGAGGCAGGTTCAGCTTTGTTGAAACACTCCTGCCGGAGGGCTGGAGGCACGTTCGGAGTGCTGCCCTGAAGCTTACGTGCTATGAGCCCAAACCAGCCCACATGGGGTGACTCCTGCGGAAGCCCTGAGACCACATTAAGAGAGAGATACCCAACCAGACCCCCCTGCTGCTTCAGACTCTGACTGTTCCAGTTCTGGCTACTGGCTGGCCTCGACCTCATGAAAGACCCTGAGGCAGAACCACCCAAGTCCTTCCCAAATTCCCAACCCATGGAAACCATGAGCCATGATAGTGATTGTTGTTTTAAGCTACCAAGTTCTGGGTGATTTCTTAAACA
>SJYV01047389.1:0-11449 GCA_006410875.1 Neotragus pygmaeus | reverse complement strand
GGGTCTCCTCGGGGAGGTCGGGGGCCTCGAAGGTCACGGCTCCCTCCAGGTTGGCAGTGACAGGGTCGGCAAAGCTGCAGCAGTGGCCAGGGGCGGGGACCTCGAGGGTGGCCTCACTGTAGGCCCCAGGCGCCAGGTGGCGGGCAGAGGAGGAGCCGGCCGAGCTGAGGGAGCTGGACGAGCCCACTGTGGGGAGAGGGCTGGTGAGGAGGGGCCCCCACCATGGTTGCCCCTTCCCCACCCATCTTCTGCCACTCTGAGACACAATGTCTGGTCCCCACCACCCGGCTCCTCTCCCTCCAGGACGCAGAGCCCACAGTGTAGGCCTCACCACTCCTGGGCCTCTATCCACTGTAGGTGGGACCCTCTAGTTCAGAGGCTGGGGTTGCAGAGGCCTGTCTGCATGACCTGTGCCACCCCAGAGGCGGCTCTGAGCCCTAGACCCCTGACCCTACCGGGAGGGCCCTCCCAGGGCCTCAGCATGGGGGTGGTGCCCCAGTGCCCAGGGTTATCACCCCTGCTCCACTGGTGCCATCAGCCACCGCCCCTCCCGATCCTGAAGGATGGCATGGGCCACTGACTCACTGCAGCTCCGAGGCCACCAGATGGTCCTCACCTGAGAACATGGTCGTGCGGGGGCCCTGGGGTGGCGTGGTCCCGCTGGGGGGCGAGCCCACTGTGAACACTACGGGGGAAGGGCTGCTGGCGCCCCCAGCGCGAGCTCCTGGGTGCAGGTTCCCCCCGAAGCCAGCAGAGGGCGCTGGGGGAGTGAGAAGAGGCGCTCAGGTTCCTCCCACCACAGCCCCCTCACTTCCCAGAGAGCTCCCCACCAGGCCCCTCTGACGCACCAATCTCCATGGGCTTCTCCTGCAGGCTGTCCGTGCTGCCTGAGTCGGGGGCCTGCGTCCCAAATGCAGCCTTAAGGAGCAGATCTGTGAGGCGGCCGGTGCTGAGGGACCTGCAGGGTGAAGGGTGGTAGAGGTGCCATGAGCTGCCCCAGGGGTACCAGTCTATCCACTGCCCAGGGCTGGCCCCCTACACCCCACAGGCAGGGACTGGGGAATCTCACAGCCTGGTCAGCGTGCCCAGCCCTGCCCATTCCAGGTAGTTACTGTCACCCATTGAACAGATGTGCAAACTGAGGCTCAGAAGGGGTGGTGGAGGGAGTGAGGTGCAGGCAAACAGCAGGCAGGCTGGGCCTCAACAGCCCAGGCAGTGTTGGGGGAATCCTCAACACTCACCTCCCGAAGGGGCCCTTGGTGTCCTCGGTGGGCCGCAGGCCAGGGCCCAGCTGCTGCCCCTGGAAGGGCCCCGCCTCAGAGAGGTCGGGCAGTGTCCGGTTCCGTGGTGGTGTCATGACCACGCCTTGCCGGGCCAGGAGGGTCAGCAGGTTCTGGGAGCTGGGGGTCTTGGTGAACTCGAACGCTGGCACAGTCTAGGAGGGGCAGGGAAGGTGCTGAGAATGACCTGCACGGTAACGCTAACATCCTGACAGGCTCAGCAGTGCTGGCCTGAATCTGCAAAGCCCAACCCTCACTGACCCAAGTCTTCACAGCGAAGGAGTGAGACTTGTGTGTGGCTGACTCCGTCCCGTGCTGGAGCAAAGGCACACATGCAGACATGTACTACACACATGTGTGCACCTATGCCCTGACACAGACACCATCAGCTGGCTGAGGTACTAGCCCCGCTTCACAGACAGAAAAACTGAAGCAAGGGCTGAAGTAAGTCATCTGCCCATGGTGGCAGCTTAGGTTCTCTGGGGCTCTGGACGCTGGACCAGGGTCAGATACTTCCCATCAACGGCCAAGAGATGTTTTGCCTTTGGGGCCAGTCTTCATTGCGGCACTCCGTGTGTAAATGGGGAGATTTATGGAGTCAGCCACCAGCCGGTGCAGAAGATCTGGGTGCAGAGGGCAGGCCCAGCTGTGCTGGAGCATGCAGGCCCACCTCCGGCTTCTGGGGACCCTCGTGTCCTGCAGGTATCCCACCAGGAAGAAAACCCAGTGGCCCAGGCACGTGGGACAAGTACAGCGTCCCTCCNAAGGGACCAAACTGCTACTTCTCTTTTAGCAAGCTGTGCGCATGTGAAAGAGAGGTAGCAGATGACAGTGGATGCATAATTCCTGGCTTGTGCATTTGTGGGAGTTTCCTCTCTCTCCTCTCGTACCTGGTTGAGAGCCTGGCTGGGATGCAGACATAACAGCAGAAAGTGCTTCAATCAAGTTGGTGGATAAGGCTGAAACTGTATTTTAGTGAAGACAGCGAAACAAAGAAAGATTGTTCTGCAAGAAGCTTTAAAATAATGTATGTAGGGAAACTAGGGCCACTCATGCCAGTATTGGTATCATCATTTTAAAGCTTTTTCTTTTTCTAATAGAGTTTTTAGGTACTTCATGCATAATGGTGGCCAGCGTCCCACCAAAATGCTAAGGTAAAATGTGTCAGTTTTCAATAAGCTTTACTTATAGACATATGGGCTTCCCTGGTGGCTCAGATGGTAAAGTGTCTGCCTGCAATGCAGGAGACCCGGGTTCGATTCCTGGGTCGGGAAGATCCCCTGGAGAAGGAAATGGCAATCCACTCCAGCACTCTTGCCTGGAAAATCCCATGCATGGAGGAGCCTGATAGGCTAGAGTCCATGGGGTCACAAAGAGTTGAACACAACTGAGCGACTTCCCTTTCACTATGGATATATAGTATTGAGGTGGAGATCCTTTTCTTTCGTTCTCAAATATAAGTAGTATCTTAACCAATTTGGGAAGCTAGTATAGAATATTATAGACAAGGTGAACTTAAACTGTAAACATTTATATTTCACAGTTTTGAGGTTTGAGAAGTCCAAATTCAAGGGGCCAGTAGATCCACTGTATAGTGAGAACACACATCTTGGTTCCTAGTCGGTCATCTTCATGGCAGAGAGCAGAAGGAGAGACAAGGTTTTCTGATCTCTTTTCATGAAAGCACTAATCCCATTCAGTTCAGTTCAGTCACTCAGTTGCGACTGACTCTGCGATCCCATAGACTGCAGCACACCAGGCCTCCCTGTCCATCACCAACTCCTGGAACTTGCTAAAACTTGTGTCCATTGAGTCGGTGATGCCATCCAACCATCTCATCCTCTGTTGTCCCCTTCTCCTCCTGNATGATGAACAGGGAGGCCTGGCGTGCTGTGATTCATGGGGTCACAAAGAGTTGGACATGACTTAGCGACTGAACTGAACTGAACACAATTTGACTCCTCTCATTCTTATCTAGGGCTTCCCTTGTAGCTCAGTCAGGAAACAATCTGCCAGTAATGCAGGAGACCTGGCTTCGATTCCTGGGTCAAGAAGATCCCCTGCAGAAGGAATTGGCAACCCACTCCAGTACGCTTGCCTGGAGAATCCCATGGACAGAGGAGCCTGGCAGGCTGCAGTCCATGGGGTCGCAAGAGTCAGACACATCTTAGCGACTAAACCACCATTCTCATCCAGCAATTCAGCTAGATCTGCCTGATCAGATCTTCCGCCCTCACGTGCCTGAGGCAAAGATATTCTTCTACTAAATCTGCTGTACTTATCCATTTACAGTCAGCAAGGAAGCAGAAGAATGTCCTGTGAAAGCACTCACTGTGAGACAGCAGCCAACCTCTTCTTCGCAGTAACCAAGCAGTAACTTGTAAACTGTCGAAAATATCCTCCTTCTGGAAAACATCTCTAATCTATAAAGGCCAAGGTTCTGGTACAGGAAGCACAAAACCACTGGGAATAGTGGCAAGCAGGGTGTGGAGGAAAGGATGTAGCTCACAGATCTTCACCCCCTAGCCTGATACCAGGGACAGTTTACAAAACAAAGTCAGATGGAATTAAGATTGTTAATCTGCTCTCTTTGATGCAGATTGATCCTGTATAATCGTGGTTCATAATGCAAAAGAGGTGGACATGGGGAGAGGGGAAGAGAGGGTGAGATGTATGGAAAGAGTAACCTGGAAACTTACATTACCATATGTAAAATAGATAGTCGACTGGGAATTTGCTGTGTTGCTCAGGATACTCAAACAGGGGCACTGTNAAAAGCAGATTTCTGCAGAGAAGTTTCTGACTACACAGATCTGGGAGTAGGAAACAACTTCTTATTTGTTGATTCAGAGGACAATTTTGGAAAAAAAGATAAAGGTTAAAAAAAAAATCAGGATTTCAAAGCTTCAGTAAACTACTAACAATTAAAACATAACCTGTATTCAAAAAAGATGATCTATATCCATATTCTTTTTAATTATCAATTGAATAATACATATGTTCTTATGTAAAATTTTGGGGAAAATTTGATCAACTTTATAAAATTCTTTAAAGCATAAGAGATAGAACACTTCTAAATTAAACCCACATTTGGAGAAAATTAACTTGCCTCTGATAGACTTTTGGTTCTATGAAAAAAAATGAAAATGCTAGTCGCTTAGTCGTGTCCAACTGTTTTCGACCCTATGGAGTGTAGCCTGTTAGGCTCTTCTGTCCAGGCAAGAATACTGGAGTGTGTAATCATTTCCTTCTCCAGGGGATCTTCCCAACCCAGAGATCGAACCCTGGTGTCCTCCATTGCAGGTAGCTTCTTTACCTCTGAGCCACCAGGGAAGTCCCTTTTGGTTCTATACTCTCTACAGAAGGGTCAAGAATTTCTGAATGCTTGGGGCTGGTGCACTGGGATGACCCAGAGGGATGGTACGGGGAGGGAGGTGGGAGAGGGATTCTGGATGGGGAACACGTGTACCCCCGTGGCAGATTCATGTTGATGTATGGCAAAACCACTACAATATTGTAAAGTAATTAGCCTCCAATTAAAATAGATAAATTTATATTTTAAAAATGACCAAAAAAAAAAATAGAAATAGAGGACACCAGGTATATTAGAACTTCAGATAATAAAGTCATCTTAAATGCGGAAAAAAAAAAAAAGAACTTCTGAATGGCATATCAGTCAGGATTCTTGGTTGAAAGAGAAAGTACCTCCTCTGGATAGACAGAAGGGGACTTATTAAAGTATCTCAGGCACTTTACAAAATTCTGGCAGACTCTGAGAAGCAGGTTGAGGCTAGGGTGCCAGGGACAGGCCCAGAGTTATGCTCCAGTCGGTCTCTGGTGTGATGTTTGCTTCTGTGGCTAAGCGTACACCACACCTCACTTACCAGACCCTGCTCTTGGATCCACAACAATCTTCCCTTGCAGGGAAACGACCTGCACTGCTTATGCCTCTTCATGTCACTAGCTTACTGAATCATGTGGGGCAATGGGAAAATCCCTGGCAGATTTCTGGAGCCTAGCTCTAAGGAAGGTTGTGAATGTGGCTATGTTTCATTCTTTGCTTCTTGGATAGGCTAAGATGGAGGATTCCTCAAACACAATAAAGGAATATAGGTGATCAGAGTCCATATATAAAATATATAGATATGGCCTGCAAGGTCTTCAACTTTCAGCCTCATAGCTTACTCTCTCCCACCCTTACATTGACCCATAACTGTGCATTCTGGCCTTCAACTGTGGTGTTGGAGAAGACTCTTGAGAGTCCCTTGGACTGCAAGGAGATCCCACCAGTCCATTCTGAAGGAGATCAACCCTGGGATTTCTTTGGAAGGAATGATGCTAAAGCTGAAACTCCAGTACTTTGGCCACCTCATGAGAAGAGTTGACTCATTAGAAAAGACCCTGATGCTGGGAGGGATTGGGGGCAGCAGGAGAAGGGGACGACCGAGGATGCAATGGCTGGATGGCATCACGGACTCGATGGACGTTAGTCTTAGTGACCTCTGGGAGATGGTGATGGACAGGGAGGCCTGGCGTGCTGTGATTCATGGGATCGCAAAGAGTTGGACACGACTGAGAGACTCAACTGAACTGAACTGAATATTAGAAACAGCAATACACTTGGCTGTGGTATAGAGCAGAATCAAGGCAAAAATTTGGGAAGAAAGCAGAAAGCAGTGGAAAGCTTTTGACAGTTTTGCTCTCCTCATACTTTCAAGCTTGTTTTGACACACAAAGTCTGGAGTGTAATTCAGGAGGTAATAAAAGCTAAGTTAGAATGTTTTCTCTGATCTCAAAGGATCCTTTCAACTCAAGATTCCGTTTCTGGTATAATCATCATTAATCACTCAATAGCAAACCAAAGTACTAAACAAAAATTTACTGAGTCTTTTGTAGTCAAATACTATATAGTAATAATCATCATAAAGAATATGCTATTTATGAATATTTGCTTACACATTTCATAAATTCATGTACTCAAACTAGCCCCACAAACTCCCCACCCCTACATTTTCTAAAGAATAAATGATGAAGAAATTCCTATAGTTTAAAACAAAAAGCTAAACCAAGGAAACTGTTAAGTCCATTCTGACTCACTACATTGGTTTATAACCTATTAGTGGGTTGGATTTGAAAACACTTTCCTGGAAGTTACTTTAACTTCTTTGTGTGTGTGTGTGTTAGTAGCTCACTTGTGTCTGACTCTTTGTGATCCCATGGATTGTAGCCCACCAGGCTCCTTCGTCCACAGGATTCTCCAGGCCAGAGTACTGGAGTGGGTTGCCATTTCCTTCTCCAAGGGATCTTCCCAACCCAGGGATCAAACCTGGGTCTCCCACAATGTAGGCAAATTCTTTACCTTCTGAGCTACCAGAGAAGATATAATTCACATGTCGTAAGTTCAGCAATCTAAAGTGTACACCTCACTAGTTAAAGTATATTCAGAGTTGTGTAATCTCATTACAATCTAAATTTAGGACATTTTTATCCCCCTCCCTCCAAAAATAAGCCCTAACCCATCAACAGCTACTCACTATTCCACTCTTCCCCCAGACTCTGGAAAACACTGGTCTACTTTATGTCTCTATGAATTTGCCTATTCTGCATATTTCAGATACAGAAAATCACATATTATGTGGTCTTTTGTGACTATTTTCACTTAGCATGTTTTCAAGGTTTATCCATGCCATAGGGTGTTATCAGTACTTCATTACTTTTTATGGCTGAATAATATTCCATTATATAGATAGGCCAGACTGTAATTTACCCATTAATCAGTTGATGGACATCTCTGTTTCTACTGTTTAGCTATTATGAATCTTGCTGCTATGAATGCTCCAGAAGAAGCATATGCAATCGTGTTCACAGCAGCACTGTCTGAAATAAGGAAAAGCAGGAAACAACTAAATGTCCATCAAGAGGAGAGACAGGTAAGTTATAGTATTTTGCTAAAATATATCTAACAGTAAAAATGAAGACGTTATATCCATCAGCATGAATGAATTGCACAAATATAAGATGGAGTGCAAACAGCAAGCATACAATGCACCCCACCTTCAAAGTTTAAAAACATACAAAACAGCCAATGTGTAGTTAAAATATAAATAATTGCACAACTGCAACTAGCCAGTAAATAATTGCTGGAGCTCTGACACACAGTATGATAATTATAGACAATAAAACTATATTACAAATATCAAACTTTCTAAGAGGCTAGATCTTAACTGCTCCTACCACTGGAAGAAATAATGAGATATAACAGACATTAGTTAACACTACAATGTCAATCACAATGTGATATAAATTCAACAAATAGCTGTACACATTAAACTTCCACAATATTATATGCCAATCATATCTCAGTTTTTGACCCTGTATGTGAGACAACAAAGGAGACACAGACATATAGAACGGACTTTTGGCCTCTGAGGGAGAGGGAGAGGCTGGGATGATTTGGGGAAATGGCATTGAAGCATGTATACTATCATGTAAGAAACGAGGCGCCGGTCTATGTCCGATGCAGGATGCAGGATGGTTGGGGCTGGTGCACGGGGATGATCCAGAGAGACGTTGTGGGGTGGGAGGTGGGAGGGGGATTCAGGATTGGGAGCTCGTGTACACCTGTGGTGGATTCATGTCGATGTATGGCAAAGCCAATAGAGTATTGTAAAGTAAAACAAAGTAAAAATAAATAAATAAAAGTTAAACAATTACAGAAAAAGAAAAAAAAAGCTGAGTAAAAAGAATGAATAAAGTAACACAAAAGAAATACAAGACAAATTCAGGATAGCTATATTCCACAAGTGAACTACTAATATAGAGATATGATCAAGGAGTATACATGGCATCATATATGGCAATGAGATTTTCTTAGGCTGAGTACGAGCTACTATTATTTGTTATTTTATTTTTGTTTATAGTTCAAATGTTTTATTTAAAAACTATTGGCTCTGATTGCTTTTAAGTATGACTCCAACACATGGCTGGCTTAATGCTGTTTGGCTAAATCATTATCATCCATTTGGAAATCTTATTGACCTTACCCATCAAACTACCCCCAAAAGTGCCTTTACACTGCCTGAGGTTGGCTGCTGCTGCTAAGTCGCTTCAGTTGTGTCCGACTCTGTGCGACCCCATAGACGGCAGTCCGTCAAGGCTCTGCCAGCCCTGGGATTCTCCAGGCAAGAGTACTGAAGTGAGCTGCCATAGCGTTCTCCGGCCTGAGGTTAATAAGGTTTTTATCAAAAAATACAAATGACGAGAGATTCAATTGCATGCCTAATTCATGGGGGAGAAAAAGGTACCTGCAAAAAATTTTTCTATAGTTTTGTTTTTTATGGAGAATAAAAAATTCAAATAAATGAAAAGGGTATACAGAGAATTTAAATAACAAACAAGCTTGATCTAAATTGATACATTCATATATATAACTTTATATCTATTTAAAAAAACCTGGCATACTATAGAATAAAATGAAAATATCTTGGTAGATCTTGATTTAAAGAGGAAATGAAATATAAAANGGATTTCCTTGCAGTCCAAGGGACTCTCAAGAGTCTTCTCCAGCACCACAGTTCAAAAGCATCAATTCATGAGGGGTCCATTTTCATGGTTTCATTACTTTTCAAAGGCTCCATTTTCTAATACCATCACATTGAAAGTTTAGGATTATAGTTTATGAACTATGATTTTTTTGGGGGGGTACAGATATTCAATCCATAACATGTGAAAGCTTAAGGTTACAATTTTCTGAAGAAATCCCAATGTGTAAGATTAAAAACAATCAAAAATAGAAAGTATGATTATGAGGGAAATAAGATTATCTAATAGAGTAAAATAGAATCATAAAAAAACTGATTAATATCCTGAATGAAATTAGAAAAGATCCTGACTGTCTATGAAGAGAATTTCCTAAAAACCAACAGGCAGGAAATCTTGAAAAGTTCTTTAGAATTTAAAAAGAGTTAGAAGTTTTCAAGAAATCTTCCAGAATAAGAGCCAATGGTTGTGGGAAGTATGAAAGGAAAGATAAAATACTTAAAGGTTTAATTTGAGGCATCAAATATCCAAATAACTTTACAAATAGAGAAAAGAGTTAAAAGGGAAATGATGATTAAATAGATTAAATAAAAAACTGTTCTAAAGAGAAGAGATTTTAATTGAAGGAATCCATTAAAAGTGGAAATGGTGATAAGGAATAGAGATTCATATCTGACAAACTGCAGCAAAACCTTAGGATGTCAGGAAAGGGGAGATACATGCAAGGAAACCACGATGACGAAAAGCATGACATAGACATCATGCCGTTTCTCAGTTAGACACAGAAGTGTCATCTGAAATTTCACTTACTATACAAACTACTTTGTTATAGATTGTTAGTTCTTTTTTAAAAAAATTATTTATTTATTTTAACTGGAGGCTAATTACAATATTGTAGTGGTTTTTGCCGTACATTGACATGAATCAACTATGGGTGTACATGTGTTCTCCATCCTGAACCCCCTCCCACCTCCTTTCCTATTCCATCCCCTGGGTCATCCCAGTGCACCAGCCCTGAGCACCCTGTCTCATGCACCGAACCTGGATTGGTGATCTGTTTCACATATGATAATATANGGTGTACATGTGTTCTCCATCCTGAACCCCCTCCCACCTCCTTTCCTATTCCATCCCCTGGGTCATCCCAGTGCACCAGCCCTGAGCACCCTGTCTCATGCACCGAACCTGGATTGGTGATCTGTTTCACATATGATAATATACATGTTTCAATGCTATTCCCTCAAGTCATTCCAAGATTGTTCTTAATTTTTTAAAAATATTTTTCATATATTTGCTTTAAGTGAGGTAGTAGGCACTCTTTGAAAGGCTGCTATTGTATCAGTACAAGACTATCATATATATTTAATAGAAAATCTATTTGAGTATTAGAATTTGTTTTTATATCAATTTTGATTTGATCAAGACAGTAGAACTGTGGTGAATTATGTGGAATATGGAATTTATCAGAGAGTGCACAATTTTGATGTCAATTAAAAAGACTATGGAAGAGTTTTGCTTTGTATCTGTGAAGGTCCTGAAGTTACTGTAGAATAGCAGGCTGGTCATCAAGAAGAAAGCCCTGAGTAAAACAGAAGAGAGAGGGTAAAGGAGTTTTAGAAGATAAACTGGAAGCTGGATCTTCCACTCGCCACTTCCAGCCTCCGCGATGAGGAAGGACTCCTGCACCACCTGCAGCGCTTTGCTTCAGTCGTGCATGCCAACCCTTCCCAACCTGCTGCAGGTGGAAGACAGGCAATTCAGTGAAATATGGAAGCATTTAACCCAGCTGCTTCCCAGCGCCCCAAAGTGAGAGCAGATCTGAGCCAATAAAGTGAGTTTCAGTAGTCTCTGATACCCTACACTGACCTTCAGGAAAAATGGTTCTGCCTCTCTCTGCCTTCCAACTCTCAGCTAACCTGAGAGCATCCAGGTAAGGAAATTTGGAGGATAGTTCAGCTTCCCTGGTGGCTCAGAGGTTAAAGTGTCTGTCTCCAATGTGGGAGACCTGGGCTCGATCCCTGGGCTGAGAAGATCCCCTGGAGAAGGAAATGGTAACCCACTGAAGTATTCTTGCCTGGAGAATCCCATGGATGGAGAAGCCTGCTAGGCTACAGTCCACGGGGTCACAAAGAGTCGGACATGACTGAGTGACTTCACACTTCAACATAACTAGGTTGAACCAGTAACCAAAACAAAATATTTGGACTCTATACAGTTGTGCTACTAGGTTTAACAAATTTAGTCTAATAGAGAAAATGAGGCATTGATCTCAACAATGGTAATATACACTTGACTGTGGTATGCTACACACTATCAGAATGTACACCCATAGGAGTGTGTGGCATTGAAGATAACCAGATTCTTTCTGAGTTCTGAAGACAAAACGTTGCTGTTGCTGTTGCTTGGCCACTATGTTTTGGGATTTCAGTTCCTCGAATAAGAATTGAACCCAGGCCAAGGTAGTGAAAGCTTGGAATCCTCACCACTAGGTAACCAGGGAACTCTCAAAAAAGATTTATTTTTATAGATTGAGTTTATTTATATCCATCTTTTTATTTTTTATTAACTTTATTTTACTTTACAATACTCTATTGGCTTTGCCATACATCAACATGAATCCACCACAGGTG
>SJYV01047386.1:0-23537 GCA_006410875.1 Neotragus pygmaeus | reverse complement strand
AAAAAAAAAAAAAAAAAAAAAAAAAAAAAGGCAGAAAATATGAAAAGGCAAAAGTAGTTTATGGATGGGTAGAAGATAGAAAGACACTCATTCTTAATATATCTTATATCTTCACATGTAAATTCAAAGTTAATAAAAGTATTCCCCTGTCCCATGTATGTTTCAAGTATTCTAGGGTTGTGAATTCCACTGTAGAATTTGGAACACCAAACCCCAAAAGAACGAAGCCTCAGAGGAAATCTGGTAGACCTAACCTAAGGTAGGAAAGACTTTCTAAAGGAATACAACAAGGAACTTTCCTGGTGTCCCAGGGCTTTGGACTCTGCACTTCCACTGCAGGAGGCAGGGGTTCAATCCCTAGTCAGAGAACTGAGACCCCACAAGCTGTGTGGCATGGCCAAAAACAACAGTGAGACCAAAATTCTAAAGGAAAATACAGACTCAACTGCATTAAACTTTAAAACATCTCTGTGGTTAAACCAAACAAAACCAAACATCAAACAACGAAACTAGAAGAAAAGGTACCTTTTTATTCATATTACAAGGATTAATAGTTCCAGTACAGAAACCCATTAAAATTTTTAAAGCATGAGGAATCCAACATGAGAACCATCAAAGAGCATGAAAAGGCCATTCACAGAGAAAGAAATACAAAAGGCAAAAATGGAAAGAATTGGCAAGAATTTAGGGAAACTAAGTCCTCTCACCCTGCTGTCAGGAATGTAAATTAGCTCACCTTTATAAAGGGTAATTTGACAATATAAAAACAACATTAAATAGAAATTATTATTTGCCAAGTGCCCTGTGAAGTGCTTCACACTGATTCATTCAATTGCCACTCAACTGTATTGATATTCAATGTGCATCACATGTAATAATGAAAAACGAGATTCCTTAGACACCCAACAACAGGATTTGGTTATACAGTAGGACTGAACTAATTTATATTTACCAACATGGAAAACCCTCTAAAATGTAGTAAGGTTTTTTTTTAAGGCAACAAAAAAGAATGTACAACATACCTGCTAAATAACAAAATTTAAGTTTGAAAGCTCTCAATGATTTTATTAAACAATTCATAAATTGGGCAGCATCCCATCTAGCATATAGAAAGGAGCTCTGAAGAGCTGTACAAAATGGAAGCCTTTTAATAAGCAGAAGGCGGACGGACAAAGAAATTACTAGTGATGAGTCAATTGTTTCAGGCAAGGTTACCTTCNACACTGCTTCCCATTGCTTGGAACGCTCCGTTTCAGTTTCTCCTTCAGAACTCCTGTGTGCTCAGCTGCTCAGTCATGTCCAACTCTTTGTGACTCTGGTGGGCTCTAGCTCACCAGACTCCTCTGTTTATGGGATCGTCCAGGCAAGAATACTAGAGTGGGTGCAGGGGTCTATGAGGTGGATTACTTCACTACTGCTGACCAAACAATTGCAGGCAGACTGGAAATTACATTTCTAGGAGAGGATGAAACTCCAATTAGGTTGGGTATTAAGTCTCAGTTTGGTGATGCGGGCTTAGTGAGTGACTCCAGTCGGAGCCTCTTGTGTTTTTGAACAATTCCCCCTTCGGATCAGACTCTCAGCTTAACTAGGAGATGTGATCAAAATTTAAGGCATTAGTGTCACTTCCAGCTATCACTCTGAAGTTCCCACAGTTTTTTTGTTGATCTTTGGTGTGGTATTCACAGGTCATGACTTTCTTTGCTGCATTTCTGTGGCATTCACAGGTCATGACTTCTGCTTCACAATTTTTAGCTGGTCATTCCCTTCATTCTTTCCTGACATTCTAGTCTTAGAACATTTGCTTGGTGGTGAGCAGCCACCACCATGCATTTTACGATTCTAAGAACACAGTGCACCAGGGGGACTACTGTGTCTATGATAAGCAGGACGATTCCCAAAGTCTGCAGTGCACTTTGGAGTCATGGTTTCTAAGACCCAAACCAATCAAAATCAAACATATCAAAGAAAGAACCTGTTGAAGAAGTTACTTTCTTAAACCAGTGGCTTATTCAGTGATCTTATACAGCTGAGTTTCTACTTCAGAAGTGTTAATCCAGGTGCAGCAAGTGGTTCTGGTCACAGCACAAACAACTCCTTGATCAGCTAAAAGATAATCAAGGGTCATCTTTTTATCAAGAGCAAACTTAGAGAGTCTAAGGATGTCTATTGAATGGCTATGGCTTTTGCAGTAGATTCTGTAGTATTTTCAGGAGTTTGAGATTCCTGATCATATCCTCACTTGTCTTCACTCCTAACCAGGGAAGCAGGGACCTGCCAGGGGAAGTGAGTCCTGAATCATGAACACCTTAATGAGGTGTCTCAGTTTGACTGTGGACAGTTAGCTAACCTAAGAGGCATTGATTGCTCAGTTATGCACCAGCCATCTGGGCATGCATAGGCCCAAGGAGAATGACAAACATCACAAAGATAAATCCCATCAGGGAACGAAGCTATTCCCACCAAGGTGGCACTGTTAACGGATTGTTGCATGTATCCACTCAAGCCAGGGGTCGGTTAGGTTTTCAGGACAACTGGAAACTAAACCTCCTAACCGAAAATAAAAAATTGCTCTAAATTCCTTGCAAAGATCGATGCTGCTGGTGAGACCTTTTCATGACTGCGGGAGATGTGATATAGATAATCCTAAGTGTGGGGGTGCAAATGTACTATGATTTACATAGATATTGGTATATAATTGGGCAAATACATTATAACAGGAGAAAAGTAAAACAAGGCACAGGATGTTCTGGGCATAAAAGTCAAACTCTAAGTGATTCCTAAAACAGGGAATCAGTCAAAAATAGAAATTGGTCACAGGGAGGACCAAGGGGTCTCTAGCATCATGTTGTTGTTGTTCAGTCCCTCAGTTGTGTCTGACTCTTTGCAATCTCATGGACTGCAGACCACCAGGCTTGTCTGTCCTTCACCATCTCCCAGAGCTTGCTCAAACTCATGTCCACTGAGTCGGTGATTCCATCCAACCATCTCAATCTTCTGGCGCCCCCTCCTCCTCCTGCCTTCAATCTTTCTCAGCATCAGGGTCTTTTTTAATGAGTCAGCTCTTTGCATCAGGTGGCCAAAGTATTGGAGCTTCAGCATCAGTCCTCCCAATGAATATTCAGAACTGATTTCCTTTAGGATTAACTGGTTTGATCTCCTTGCAGGGACTCTCAAGAGTCTTCTCCAACACCACAGTTCAAAAGCATCAAATCTCTGATGCACAGTCTTCTTTATGGGCCAACTCTCATATCCATACATGATTACTGGAAAAACCATTGCTTTGACTATACAGACCTTTGCTGGCAAAGTAATGTCTCTAGCATCATAGACAGGCATTTATGATGACAAATCCAGCAGTCTGAAAGGTAAACTCTATTAGCAATGGCCTGGAAGATAAGGATGATGGCATTGACTTTCCAGGCCAATGCCAGAGTAAAGGATAGAAAGAGAGGGAGAGAGGGTTTCATGGTTGGCTAAAGTATGAAATTTTGATCTGCTATCTTAGCAGTCTACATCAATGTTAGCTACTTCTCTTCCTCTGATTTGGAGGTCTCCAGTGTCTGTGCTATGCTGTGCTTAGTCATGTCTGACTCTTTGCGACTCCATGGACTGTAGCCTGTCAGGCTCCTCTGTCCATGGGGATTCTCCAAGCAAGAATACTGGAGTGGGGTTGCCATGCCCTCCTCCAGGGGATCTTCCCAACCCAGGGATCAAATCCAGGTCTATTATGTCTCCTGCATTGGCAGGTGGGTTCTTTACCATCTGAACAACCAGGGAAGCCCTCCAGTGTCTACACAGGACCAGCTGTCAGGCAGAGCCTTCTTTAGCTGTGAGATGTGTACTCACGGTTTAAGTTCCTGAAGTTTGGTTGCCATCTGGATAAATGAGGAAGACCTGGTATAGTCCCTTGCAAGAAAGCTTAAGAGCAGCTTTATTCTTGTGGATTCCAAATCAGAAGGATGGGAGAAAACTGGAAACATTAGTTCAGAGTTATAGCCAGATATTTGAGGAAACTAAAAGAACTGAGGATCCAGTCCAGTTTACAGGTATATAACAAAACTTCAAAGATCAAAGACAGTTAACAGACTAAAATCTAGTATCTACAAAGGTGCAAACATAATTTTTCTCTCTACAATCACCCCATTATTTTAACCAAGATTATCAGAGTAAAACTAATTTGTCTGTATTAAAGTTGGGCTTGCTATTTATATAAGTGCAGCAAGAACAGTGACTGACTGTTACTTTTAAGTTCAGTCTTAAACTGAACTTAAGTTTAAATTATTTTTAAGATACATTTGCTGGAACTTTGCGTAAGAAATCTCAGCTTAAACTCTTAAAAGCCTCTGAGAACAGGAAGTCTAGCCTACATTTTGCCTAGAGCTTGTGTGAATTCCTCTCTTCTTGAGATCCTCAAAACATCTAGCTTTATGAGCCTGCCAGGAAGTGACCTTCCTTACTCACCTGGTAAGGTTGCCATGAATCCAGTAAGCAAGGTACTAGGTCAATTTTCCAAGAAGCTTTATTGGCTCCATGAAGTCAACCTTAATACCTTAAAACTATCTGGTCATATCTGAGTCTTTGCACGTCTCTCTCAAATCCATCGTTCCTGTCAAAGCCTTGGTAATATAGCCAATGTTTCTGTGTTCTGTTACAAGAAGAACAAACAGATCCTTATTGAACTTAGGCAAATAACTAACGATATTGCCATGAAAAGAATACCTAAGAGTTTCTCAATTATGGAGGGATCACGTAGGGAGAAAAAGTACATGCTGTGCCTCTTTACTTACAAAGGGATATTTAACCAAATCGCTCCAAGTCACAGCTAGCTTAAGAGAAAAGCTTTTCTTATATCTGGAAAAACAAAACATTAAAGAACCAGCAATGTTTTGATCAAAGTGATTAAAAATTATAATCATCCTCCTCAATTCATTCAGACCCATTTAATTAATACTTGTTCTGCTTGAATCCAGTTTTTCAATTAGTTCTGGAAACTCTTACCCAGTTCAGTTTTATGATCTTAAAGTTATCAGAAACCTGTACTTGTTAAAGTTCTTTCCATGAATCTCTTGAAGATGAAAGTATTTTGCAGGAACAATTTTGCAAAAGCATCAGAGTAAAACAATGTACATGTGTGCTCCGTCATGTCCAACTCTGAGACCCCGTGGATTGTAGCCCACCAGGCTCTTCTGCCCATGGGATTTTTCAGGCAAGAATACTGGCACAGGTTGCCATTTCCTCCTCCAGGGGATNCAATTATCCTTCAATTAAAAAGTAAACTTAAAAAAAAAAAAAACCTCTGGTTGCTTAGCTCCAAAAAAGAATTAAAAATTAAATGCTATTGCAAGCATGAGTATGCCTGAAAACACAAATGAGATTCATTTATGGACCAACTATACTCGAATGGAAACAATAATGAATTTGCTAGACAGGGAATTTGTTTATTAAAGATGAACATCTGTGAAATTCTAGGCAGCAGAGGTTACATATATTACAGGTATTAATTGTGGTAAACACAGAAGACACCTTTAACCCTCCAAAAAGATGTTATGCAGAAAACAATCCACCTTGGATTTTCTTCAGTATTTACTATTCCAGTGAACTGTTGTGGAAAATCATGTTAATTTCCCAAAGGCCTTTGGACAGATTTCAAAAATTTGAATGTTTAAATGCAAGTGATTGCCAATTACTAAAAATTAATGACTTCTCATGCTGAATAATGCATGCACTTAGCAGGAGGACTTTAACAATAACACAGTGTTGTCAGTTTTGAATACAGTCTTGCCTTAGCTGCTGGGCACATGAAGGCAACCAACTTTAAAAGCAACCCTCTCCACCCTGACAAGGTGCTGGTTAGTGTGTTTAGTGAAGTCTTTAGCGCAGGAGAAATAAGCTGTTTATTTTATGCTTAATATTACACTAAATGGATGCACTTTAATTAATTCAACCATTGATGGATATTTCCCACTATTATAAACAACAATGCTTTTGACCATATACATTTAGCTTTACATTCTGATGCTTTAATTTCTAGGGGAGAGATTACAAGAAGTGAGTTAGCTGGGCCAAAGAACATTTATNTTAATTCAACCATTGATGGATATTTCCCACTATTATAAACAACAATGCTTTTGACCATATACATTTAGCTTTACATTCTGATGCTTTAATTTCTAGGGGAGAGATTACAAGAAGTGAGTTAGCTGGGCCAAAGAACATTTATATTCTTAATTTTAGCAGAAACTACTTGCATGTATTTTTTAAATTAGGACTAAATGAGGAGTGACGTTTTAAAAATGCAATCACCTAACTACAAGTCGACCATCTCACTAATCTCACTTCAAATGCTAAGTATGCTTAAACACTGCTTTAAGTAGAGAACTGGGTTCTTAACCTCTCTCATTGGCAGTGCTTTTGATATTGAAAGTTCCATGGTTTATTGTTTCAGAGCACCTTGTATCAGTATTTTCAGTTTGGTATTCCCTCCTGTACTAGAAAGCAGCAGTGGTTTAAATCGACTCTGTGCCACTGTCTCTGAATTCTGAGTGCCACTTTTATCTGTCTTTCCTTGGTCCCTTTTTGCAAGGAGAGCTTGATTGTCTGCACTCTTTGAAAGTATTTTTATTGGTATCTTTCCCTCATTCTTTTTCTCCTTCTAATCCCTTTATTTGCTGTTCTTCAAATTCAAAAATAACAAATGCTTGTTATGACCAGTGAAACAATGCAAAAAAGCAATTGAAGAAATGTATAAAGACAAGGCTAATCATTCACACCTCGACCTCCTGATGTGATCAGTATTAACAGGCTGCTGAGGCGCCTTCCACAGCTCCCTTTGCTCATTACCAACAGATCAAACATATGTACACATATATAAAATTGTGTTTTCTGCAAAGCATAATCACACCATACACAAAATATGTGTGTGTGTGTGTGTATAGATATAGGTCATCGCTGGTGGCTCAGTGGGTAAAGAGTCTGCCTGCAATGCGGGAGACCCAGGTTCAATCCCTGGGTCGGGAAGATCCCCTGAAGAAAGAAATGGCGACCCACTCCAATATTCTTGCCTGAGAATTCCATGGACAGAGAAACCTGGTAGGCTACAGTCCATGGGGTTGCAGAGTCGGACATATACATATAGTTGGATATACACACATATACAGACCTCACACACATACACGTGAGGTGGTTGTGGTTTAATCAGTACACATGTATTAATATATATGTGACAATAGACAATATATGTCATTTAACAAAATATAGTGGAGATACTCTGCAGTCTCAAGCTCTTTTCCAGTTCTAAAATTTATTTTTGTATTCCTTTGGAGAACATACCACCATGTATTTTTAATGGATTATTTAATGTCTTTTTTTCCCAGCTACACTGAGAGTTCCTTAAAGGCAGGGGGCTAATTTTATTCACCATTGTATCTCCAGAATTTAGGGTAGTGCTGCCAGGATAGCGAGTGCCTAAAATCTATTTGTTCATTGTTTCAGTGCTTCCTGAAACTTTCAGTCCACTTAAACTGGGTCACTGTCGATATTCAAATATACGTGTCTTTAGGAACTCAGGGCTGGGTAAATCACCACTCCAAGTTATTTGCATGGAACCTAGTGATGGTACATTTTTAAAATGTGTAAGATTTTGTGCTTTTTAGCAAAAACCCCCTTTATGTCACAAAAATGAATTTTAAGAAAGCTCACATGTTTAGCAAAAAGCGAGCTCTACACTTGTAATTAGACTTGAGTTCTAGTTCCTCTTGTGCCGTGAATTACTCTGTGATCTTTAGAAAGTTCCTTACCCTTCCTTTCCAGTCCTGGTTCCTCATGTTGTTCTAACATTCATTAATTCCACAAATATATACTGTCCACGGCGTGCTGGTACTAAGGATAGTGATACAGGGGTGAGTAGCATAACAGCTAATAGCTAGCGAATGCTTACTCTAGGCTTGGTCTTTTGCTAATAAGAGTCAAAGGCACTATTTCATTTAATCTTCTATGAGACAGCACTACCGTGATACTTTCTGTACTTTACAGAGGGGGAAACTGAGGCATAGCGAGGTGAAGTAACCTTCTCAGCATACCAAATGACGCGGTGAAGGCAGCACTGGACTCCGGACAGTGGGGCTTCAGATACTGTTCCAATAACCTTAGCGACTCCTCGCCCTAATAATTTGGCGACTGTTGCAGTAGTCTGCATTTAACCTCAGCCCAGGGGTACTGGATGGAGCACCCTCTTGGTGCAACGTCTCAAGAGTTCGTCAGAGAAACCAATGACAGACCTGACACGAGCTCGGTCGGATGGAACGCTGCGCAGTTCCCACGCCCGGTAGGGGCGGCGGTGGGAGATGTCGGCGGGTCGTACGTGCACACGCACACCTCTCCGGGCGTCCCATTTGGTATGGGCCAGCGTGCGGGTCACGCCAGCCCGACGCGCTTCTCGGAACTCGGCAGGGGGCGGGGAGAAAAGGCGCGCTGCGTGCGCGCCGGCCCTTCCGACGTCGGTGCGGCGGAATGCTCCGCCCGACCGAGGGCTTCTTTGCCCCGCCCCCTTCCCGCGCCGTCGTGGCGGCCACTTCCTGGCCCTCCCCACCTTTTCCGAAACCAACGAGAGGACACCGCCTGCATCTAGAGCAGCCCAACCGGGAACGTAACCGAGTGGCGCGCGAACGTGAGAGGAAAGCTCTGCGCGGCTGCGCTTTCCCGCCCCTGAACCGTTCTAGACGCGGGTGAGTGCCGGGGCTTCGGCCCGCACCTGGAGCTGCCCGCGAAGCAGCCCCCGGAACGACCCCGCCCCTCTCCAGGGTAGGCCTGGGCCCTGGCTCACTCCCAGCATGCTCCACGCGAGGTGCCCAGGCAGGTCCAGTGGGAGGAACAGTGAGGGGGAGACATTGAGCGCCAGCTTCCTAGAGGCGCTCCCTCTCCCCTCCTTGGGGTCTTGGGTTGACCATGTTCTCCCCCTCACTTCTGTTCTCCATTTTCATCCTCCCTTTTTACATACTCCACCCCAATCACCTTCATCTAAAGAGACTCGTATGGAAAACCACTCTGGTAGTTTTTGCCTTGTTTGTCCCCGTGTGCAGTTTTAAGTTTCCCTCCCCTCTGCACCAAATATCCTATCACGCGCGTCACATATCATGTGCTACTCCTTAAGAAACTTTGTGCAAAAGACTGTAAGTAGTATCCCCATCAAGAAGAATCCTGACATCCATATGCCATTATCAAGCTAAGAAACACTACGGAATTATCATATATTGACCAGAAATAATATGAAATGCCGAAGACCTATATAAAAGAATTCATTTTGCAGTGCATCTGACAATTCTGCTTCTTTCCTGTCAGTTCTCTTTTCCTTATTAGAGCTGTGTTTGTTGACTGAGTTCTGTGAGTGACACAGAAAAACTGTCCTGCCTCTTACCCCACTCCCCCACCCCTGCTTAAGAATTACGTCTGTCAAGCTATTCCACACCTGGTCCTTCAAAGGTAATGGAAGTCAAAGTCCATTTCCTCTAAAACCAAGGGATGGTGTCCTCGAGGCAGTATGGTGATGTTAGATGCAAGATGTGTTAAATTATGGTTAACAGATCTTACATGTTTGTTCATTTATAGGAAAACAGGTACCTTGTTTATTATCAATAATACGGATAGAAGCACTGTTGAGGTCATTATTCTGTACTAGAAATTCAGTTCAGTTCAGTCACTCAGTCGTGTCCAACTCTTCGCGACCCCATGAATCGCAGCACGCCAGGCCTCCCTGTCCATCACAAACTCCCGGAGTTCACTCAGACACATTCATCGAGTCCTGTGATGCCATCCAGCCATCTCATCCTCTGTCGTCCCCTTCTCCTCCTGCCCCCAGTCCTTCCCAGCATCAGAGTCTTCCAATGAGTCAACTCTTTGCATGAGGTGGCCAAAGTACTGGAGTTTCAGCTTTAGCATCATCCCTTCCAAAGAAATCCCAGGGCTGATCTCCTTCAGAATGGACTGGTTGGATCGCTTTACAAGAGGCTAAATATTAACAAATATGGTATCAATTCCAAGAAATTTGCTTTAGATGTACTCAAAACACCTGGTAGCAGCCATCAGTTAAATAAAGCATTAGATTGAGAACAAAAGCCAGCACAGATACCAGTGGTGATATAGCAACTGTAAGTGGTTTTATTTGTTCAGTGTAAGGTTTTCTTGTAAAAGTCCATTTATAGCTACAGAGGTATTTAAATAATATAATGCAAGCTTGTGAAAAAAAATTCCTTTCAAGAGAATGATGGACAGACTACCTCTGTAACATCGGTTTCTGGGGTCAGTGCTTTAATTCAGTACTTGATTAATTAAATCCCCATAGGTGAAGTGCAGAAACAGCCTGGCAGAAAATTCTACGACTGCGAGGTATTTCTGCAAAGTTCCAGTTTACACCCAGCAGTAATCAGATACCATTGGAAGCAAAAAATTCTTAAAATTCTCTTGTACTGTTTGCAACTGATTCCATGTCAAAACCTGGGAGCCTTTTTTTCCTTAAGAGCCAAATATAAGTATAGGGGAACTATCAAATCATTAGACTAATGCTTTTCTATTAAGTATCCTAAAGTTCTTTTTCTTCTTTATAGGAAAAATGCTTTCTGAAAGCAGTTCATTTTTGAAGGGTGTAATGCTTGGAAGCATTTTCTGTGCCTTGATCACTATGCTAGGACACATTAGGATTGGTCATGGAAATAGAATGCACCACCATGAGCATCATCATCTCCAAGCTCCTAATAAAGAAGACATCTTGAAAATTTCAGAGGATGAACGCATGGAACTCAGTAAGAGCTTTCGGGTATACTGTATCCTCCTTGTCAAACCCAAAGATGTGAGCCTCTGGGCTGCAGTGAAAGAAACTTGGACCAATCACTGTGACAAAGTAGACTTCTTCAGTTCTGAAAATGTTAAAGTGTTTGAGTCAATTAACATGGAAACAAATGACATGTGGTTAATGATGAGAAAAGCTTACAAATACGCCTTTGATAAATATAGAGACCAATACAACTGGTTCTTCCTTGCACGCCCCACTACGTTTGCTATTATTGAAAACTTAAAGTACTTTTTGTTAAAAAAGGATCCATCACAACCTTTCTATCTAGGTCACACTGTAAAATCTGGAGATCTGGAGTATGTGAGCATGGAAGGAGGAATTGTCTTAAGTATAGAATCAATGAAGAGACTTAACAGCCTTCTCAGTATTCCTGAGAAGTGTCCTGAACAGGGAGGGATGATTTGGAAGATATCTGAAGATAAGCAGCTTGCCGTCTGCCTGAAATATGCCGGAGTGTTTGCAGAAAATGCAGAAGATTCTGAAGGAAAAGATATATTTAACACCAAGTCTGTTGGGCTTTTTATTAAAGAGGCAATGACAAATCACCCAAACCAGGTAGTAGAAGGATGTTGTTCAGATATGGCTGTTACTTTTAATGGACTGACACCTAATCAGATGCATGTAATGATGTATGGGGTATACCGTCTTAGGGCATTTGGGCATGTTTTCAATGATGCATTGGTTTTCCTACCTCCAAATGGTTCTGACAATGACTGAGGAGTGAAACAGGAGCATGTATATGATCGCCAGACAAGACGTGTGTTATTGTTACTTGTAGTAACAACTGCATATATATCCAACACAGCAGTATGTTTCTTTTTGTGTTTTCTATTTGGTGGCACTGATTTATTCCCACATTGAAGTTTAGTAGTACATTTTAAAATAGGGTGGATTTTTTTTTCTTAAAAAATATGATAATTTCAACTGTGTTGGAAAGAAATGTCTTAAGAATGATAATTTTACAAATAAAGGATATATTTATAAGTAATATATGTGATAAATTCTAAATTATGAACATTAAAGTCTGTGTGGCACATTTTTTTGCTGATTGGTTAAAAATTTAACATGTCTTTTTAGCTTGCTAAGATATGCAAATGAAATCTCTAATTTCGAATCTGTGATTAAAGTAAAACTTTTAGCTATGTGTTTCTGTTACTTCTAATGTTGGTTTATGTTCTAAGCCTTCATAAGTGCCAAAAATACACAACCAAGCAACCAAGAGAATGTTCCCAACCCCTCCCTGTTAAAGTGAAAGTTGAAATCTGTCCCTGAAATTGAAGATTACTTACAAAGGTTAATAATTTTCCTGGGAGCTAGTTTAGTGGCATTCCTCGGCATATACAATTTCTCTATCCATATACTGAAATTGGAGTGGTGACCATAAAGAATGTAATGTCATTTAACAGCATTGTTTCCCAGTTAATCAACCTCTCAGCTATGGCTTGAATAAAAATATACCAGTTGAGATTGATTTACTCCTGCAGAGCAAGTGAGTTCTGTGGAAATCTCCTTTGTTGTTGTTTAATTTGTTCTGAGACCTCATGGACTGTAGCCCACTAAGCTCCTCTGTCCATGGGAGTTTACAGGCAAGAATACTGGAATGAGTTGCCATTTTCTTCTCCAGGGGATCTTCCAACCCAGGGATCAAACCCAAGTTTCCTGCATTACAGGCAGATTCTTTACTGCTTAGCNACTAAGCTCCTCTGTCCATGGGAGTTTACAGGCAAGAATACTGGAATGAGTTGCCATTTTCTTCTCCAGGGGATCTTCCAACCCAGGGATCAAACCCAAGTTTCCTGCATTACAGGCAGATTCTTTACTGCTTAGCCACCAGGGAAGCCCCTTTGTGCTTAGTCTCACAGTCTTGTCCAACTGGTTGCAACCCCATGGACTGTAGACCACCAGGCTCCTCTGTCCATGGAATTCTCCAGGCAAGAATACTGGAGTGGGTTGCCATGCCCTTCTCCAGGGAAGCCCCTTTAAATCTCCTTTAAAGAACTCCTTTTGGTAGTCTGGCAGTTTCATTTACTTGGGTTGAATCTGCCCTGGGTTTTGTTTACCTGTTCAAATTTTGAGATTTTCTTTTTTTGCATGTTATTGATTGTATCATATGTTGATTGCACCTGTTTGGTGTGGAGGCCTTAACCTCACCATTCACCTCAGACTACTATGCCATTTGCCTGATTTCAGTGGCTACCTAGAAGCTTTAAGGATGGTAGATACAATAACTTCTGTCTTCATAAATTTGTGAAATACTTGGAGCTGATTTGCCCTCTAATTGGACCTGCACATGCCATATGAAGTCAGGTCCATAAGCCTCCATAGGGTGTGAGACCATGACATTTTAGAGACCAATTTTTCTTGTAACTGGCCTCATGATGTTAATAGCCTCCCACAGCTTTTGTAAGCCAGAAAGAGAATTTCCTTAAGAGGGCCTTGAGCTACAAATTATCAATCATCAGAGTAGTGTGTAAAACCCTTTGTTTTAATCTGTATGATCTTCCTCATTGGGGCTCTTGGTTAAGATGAAAGGTTATTAATTTTGAAAAATAATGAAAACCGTTTTATCAAGCACCATAATATGTGGTCTCAGATGTTATTACTACAAATCATGCAGTGAGTATAATGATGCACAATATCTCACTGAGTGTGACACCCAGTTTACAAGTATCACCTTGCCCCCAACACCAATATATTAAAATTTTTTCTAGTGCATTATCACCTTCAATTACATTAGGGTATCAAAATATAGTTGAAATAAATATATTAGAGAACGCATTCCATTGTTTGATTTCCTAGTGGGTACTAACAATTGCTTTTTAAACCAAATTGATGCTCTTGATTGTATTTTTATGAGTATTTCTTTATAAAAGGGACTTCCCTGGTAGCTCAGCTGGTAAAGAATCCACCTGCAATGCAGGAGACCCTGATTCAATTCCTAGGTTGGGAAGATCCGCTGGAGAAGGGATAGGCTACCCACTCCAGTATGCTTGGGCTTCCCTGGTGGCTCAGCTAGTAAAGAATCCACCTGCAATGTGAGAGACCCAGGTTCAATCCCTGGGTTGGGAAGATCCCTTGGAGAAGGGAATGGCTACCCACTCCCGTATTCTGGCCTGGAGAATTCCTTTCTAAAATGTTGTCTTAAATAATACACTGTCTCTTTGAACGTATTTGTACCTAGTCTTGTAGATAACGAATCAGTAACACAGAAAATTGTGCTACAGAGGTCATGTTTACAGATTTGATCATCATGCATTCAGTAGTCAAAAACTAACCCTAACTACACTCTTATTGGGAAGAGAGTTGGGAAGAATGGAGGTGTAATGAGAATTGATCATGATTGTGAATATATTTTACATATGGCTGGCTAATGCCTACTATATTGGACAACACAGGTCTAAACCAGTTCCCCAAGTGTGAGACCCACTGGCTGAATGTAAATGAGAGAAAACTAAGTTTCTTCTAAAAGTTATATTTATCTTTCTGGTTTTCTTGAATGCAGTGGAAACTGCACCTTGACTTTAACTAGGCCCCAAGCCATCTCCTTGCACAAGTTCAGTCACTAGACCTTCTTTGTCAAAACACTGGATTTGGAGCAAAATATAGATTAGATCTCTTGGCTTTTTTCTTCATGTAGCTAGAAGATTGCTGTGTATCAAATCTGATTTATAATGCCCAGGTTTTTCTGTAATGCATTTAAACAAACCCATCTATTGGGCTTAAAGCAGGGAACACCTGTATTAGAAAAGTTACTGAAAGCACATTTAGTAATGATGTACCACTAATTTCCCAGTTGTTAAAAATATTCTGTTGCTTTTAGTGCCAGCTCACTTGGATTGATGCATTCACTGCATGTCTGAGTGGTTATGTGAAGAGACTGTAAAAGTTTAGCTCTTTTGGCATAAAAAAAAATTCAGAAATTTTTGCCAACCTTCCCACAAAGGAGTCCCCAAAGTCTAATGAAAGAATAGTAACTCAATTCCAATATAATCAAAGGTAAAATACTGTATTCAAAGCATAATGGAGGAAATGACTTATTTAGAGAGTATGAAATGGTGAAATGAAATGATGGTGTATATCTGGGGTCTCTAGCATAATAGAAAAGTCCACTTTTATTAGTGTGGAATGTATACACTATACTATTCCTTGCGTATATTGAGTATCCATTAGCTCAACACTGCTAAGTCGCTTCAGTCGTGTCCGACTGTGCGACCCCATAGACGGCAGCCCACCAGGCTCCCCCATCCCTGGGATTCTCTAGGCAAGAATACTGGAGTGGGTTGCCATTTCCTTCTCCAATGCATGAAAGTGAAAAGTCAAAGTGAAGTCTCTCAGTCGTGTCTGACTCTTTGCGACCCCATGGACTGCAGCCTACCAGGCTCCTCCATCCATGGGATTTTCCAAGCAAGAGTACTGGAGTGGGATGCCATTGCCTTCTCCAAGCTCAACACTAGACCTGGTTATTTTGTGGAAAGCAAAAAGACCCAAACACATGATTCATACAGACAGTCAAACAATCATTTCGTATAAGCTTTGCATGAGCAATAAAACAAGCCATTCTTTACTATTAGAATATGGTGGTCCCTTTTTCCTTAAAAATCATTTTGATAAGTGCCATTTCTCTTAACCTGCATAATTCCCATTTCTTTGATAGCTTTCACTGATTCTGTGCAAGAATGGCCATGCTGGTTTTGCCATTGCTTTGGCAAATTAGTGAAAGACCTGGCAGGAAGAGCAGAGCCTAAAATTAAAACTAAGATTTTCTATGAATGGATGGATGGATGGGAGTGAGAAGCTGCATGTGTTCACTTGTGTCCGACTCTTTGTGACCCCATGGACTGTAGCCCACCAGGCTCCTCTGTCCATGGGATTCTCCAGGCAACAATACTGGAGTGGGTTGCCATTTCCTTCTCCAGGGGGTCTTCCCGACCCAGGGATCGAACCCAGGTCTCCATTGCAGGCAGACGCTTTATCCTCTGAGCCACCAGGGAAGCCACTAATATCAGCCACATTTATTTTTTATTTTTTTAAATTTTATTTTTTACTTTATTCGACTTTACAATACTGTATTGGTTTTTGCCATACATCGACATGAATCCACCACAGGTGTATACGAGCTCCCACATTTAAAAAGACAGATGAAATTACTTTTAATATATTTTATTTAACCCAATATATCCAAAATGTTGTCATTTCAATGTATAAATGACAGAAAAATGGGATAGTTTACATTATTTTATTAAGTCTTTGAAACCCAGTGTGTATTTTACAGTTACAACACGGGTCTAACCAATTCCAGAAGTGTGAGACATTCTACCCTGGGGCTGACATGTGAATGGAGAAAACTTGAAGTTTCTTCTTAAAGAGCTGTTTATTTTTTTGTCTTGAATGCTATGGAAATTACAACCTTTTAGCAGGCCCCAAGCCATCGCCTTGTACCAGTTCCATTACTGGGTCTACCTTCTCACAGGGAAGTATCATTGGATACTCCTTCTCAAAATTAACTCTTCCCTGGTGGCTCAGATGGTAAAGTGTCTACCTATAATGCAGGAGACCCGAGTTCAGTCCCTGGGTTGGGAAGATCTCCTGGAGAAGGCAATGGCAACCCCCTCCAGTATTCTTGCCTGGAGAATCCCATGGATGGAGGAGCCTGATAGGCTACAGTCTGTGAGGTCGCAAAGAGTCGGACACGACTGAGCAACTTCATTTCACTTCTCAAAATTAACTCAGTAGATATGGAGTGAAATATAGATTAGACCCCTCAGCCTTTTCCCTTATATTGTTGCTGTTATTTAGTGGTTTCAGTCATGTCCTACTCTTTTGTGACCCCAGGGACTGTAGCCCATTAGGCTCCTTGTCCATGGGATTTTCCAGGCAAGAATACTGGAGTGGGGTGCTGTGCCCTCCTCCAGGGGAAATTCTTGACCCATGACTGGAGCCATGTCTCCTTGCTTTCAGGGAGATTCTTTTTCCTTTAAGTATTTATTTATTTATGGCTGTGCTGGGTCTTTGTTGCTGCATGTGGGCTTACTCTAGGTGTGGCAAGAGAAGGCTACTCTCTAGCTGTGGTACCCGGGCTTCTCATTCCAGTGGCTTCTCTTGTGGCAGAGCATAGCTCTAGGGTGTGAAGTAGCTGGGGCACCCAGGCTTAGGTGCGCTTTGGCCTGTGAGATCTTCTCCTATCAGGAATCACCCCATGTCCCCTGCATTGTAAGGTGGATTCTTAATCACTGGACCACCAGGGAATCCCCTGCAGGCAGATTCTTTACTATCTTAGCCACCCAGGCTAGGCAGCCACCCACCGTTAGCTCATTCTAATCCTACTCATATTTTCCCACTGTGGTATACAGGCTCGGCCAACTTAAACTTATCTCCAGTAGCCCATAAACAAAGATGGTGATGCAACTGAGGGCCGAGACTAACATTTGATGAACTATGAGGGGAGATTTTCTGCAAAACAGGCTTAGCATTCAAGTTGAAATTAGGTTCAAATCCCAACTCTGCCATTTATTAGCAATGTATCTTCAGGAAAGTTAACCCTTGTTTCCTCGTTTGCAAAATGAGAATTAAAATCTACCTCATGGAGGGACTTCCCTGGTAGGTCCAATCGCTAAGACTCTGTGTTCCCAATGCAGGGGGTCCGGGTTCAATTCCTGGTCAGGGAACTAGATCCCACATGCCACAACTAAAGATCCTGTGTGGCACAACTAAGACCTGGCACAGTCAAATAAATCTATAAAAATAAATAAAATCTACCTCATGGAGCAGTCATAAAGATTAAGCAAGATATATAAATAGAGCTTATATATATATACAGTAGGTACTCAAAGAATGTTATTTCCCTTTCCCTCTGGCCCATCTGAACAAGTTTAACTAGCACTTCACACAGTTAAATATGTTATCAGTCCTTTTTATTAGGTATCTTTCTGGTAAAATATTAAAATATTGATGTGAATAACAGCTGGTACTGAATATTCAAAGTCACAAGGGAACTCCTTCATTAACAGTTCTAAGATAACATCCATATACTGAATCTGTTCCATGCAATAAAATAGCTCTTCCTTGAGCAGCTGTTTAATAAAGTAAATATTTGTTTAAGGAAAAAATTGGAAGTTCCTTTTAAGAACATTAACCTAATACATGTTCCCCTTTCACAGCAAATTAGACATTATTGGAGCCAAAATTGCCCAAATCAATATGATTTCTATCTCCTCACACTTTAATCAAGATAGTTTTTTCTCTCTCTCTCTCTCAGTCTCTTTGGTTTTGGTTTTTTGGCCATGAGGCACGTAGGATCTTAGCTCCCCAAGGGGATCAAACCACCCCCCCCACTAGAAGGCAGAGTCCTAACCACTGGACCGCCAGGGAAGATGCTTCTCTATATCAAAAAAAAAAAAACCTACTGCTTTAGTAAGATTCTCCCATCCACAGTAAAAGCATCTGGGCAGTTGGCACTTGAGAGAGAACTGGATTTGACAATACCAAGAAGCTCACAAGGCCATGTGCCTTCTCTCAGACCTCTGCATTTGGGAGCAAGAAAGCAGAATTACTTTGTGGACTCCTTTAAAAACATTTTACAAAATATAAGATTTTTTACCCTGTAAAACACAAAATAAGTGCAGTGTAATCTTACAAGTTTTTATGACAGTTTAGCCCCTATTATTTTTTAAGCAGAATAAAGCATTGCCAGCAATAAATTAGCTTCCAGTCATGTGCTTTTTGAAAGCTATTTAGGAGATAAGAGGTTAATTTGATGGGTTAGAGACTGCTGTTATCCCACTAAATGAAACTGTTTGTACTCTATATTCAAATACAGTTCAGGTTGAGCTTTTTACAGGATTTTAGTTTCCTGACCAGGGACTGAACTCGTGCCCTCTGCAATGGAAGCATGGACTCCTAACCACTGGACCAACAGGGAATTCCAAGGCTGAACTCTCTTAAACCCAAAATGCTTACATAAGCAAACTTTAGAAAGACTTTAGCCATGCAAAAGCATACATTTTCCTCATCCTGGATAAGCCAACTCTCTAAGAAAGCTGTCCACAGCCAACAGGGCAAAAAGGACCCCTCGTAACTCAGTCAATAAAGAATCTGCCTGCAATGCAGGAGACCCGGGTTTGATCCTGGGTCGGGAGGATCCCCTGGAGAAGGAAATGGCAACCCACTCCAGTATTCTTGCCTGGAGAATCAGATGGACAGAGAAGCCTGGCAGGTTACAGTCCATGGGGAGCCTGGCAGGCTACAGTCCATGGGGTTGCAAGAGTCAGACTCAAGGACTAAACCACCACCACCCATCCTCCTCACCCTGCCCAATTTAATCCACATGCTTAAGTGAACAGTCAATTTTGGCTTTAAAAAATGAATTCTGGATGGGGCAGGATTAGAACTGATGAGAACAGTATCCAGATTAACAAGTACATACAAAATCTTTCAGATCGTGAAAAACTAAAAATCTGTTAAAACGTCAATATGATGAAACAGGCATTCCATGCCTCACAGATTGGGAAACAAAAGTAGAAGTTAAGTGCATGAAGCTTTTAAAAGCTGTCTTGGGACTTCCATGGTGGTCCAATGGTTAAGAATCCACCTTCCAATGTGGGATGTGGGTTCAATCCCTGGTCAAGGAACTAAGATCCCACATGCTGCAGAGCAACTAAGCCTGCACATTGCAGCTACTGAGCCCATGTGCTCTGGAGCCCAGGTTCCACAATTAGAGTTGACATGCAGCAAAAGGTCCCAGGTTATACAAGGAAGATCTCACATGCCACAACTAAGACCTGACACAGCCAAACAAATGAATAAACATAAAAAATTATTTCACTAATCCTTTTATTTCTCAAAATGTTCAGGGACAAAATTTGGTGTACTTTAACTTTTCACTCTAAGAGGCAAATCTTTAATAGTACAATTAGTTTGGATGTTTTTATCTATTTTTCCTCCCCACGACCTAGTCTAATGAACATGATATTATTAGTAGAAATTTCTGTGAATCATATCCATGTCCTTTTCCATATATAAATTATATTCTCCAGGAACCCAGCTCCTACACCAACTGACCAACCAGCCTGATAGTCTCAACATAGATTTTAAAACTGGTTTTCAATTCTGTTCATTCACTCCTGTTTTGGTGGAGTTGTAGTCCTTTACAAGTACTTAATTAGTTTTAATACAATATTAGATAAATTATCATTATAGTTCATTATATCTACTCATGCTTTTACCTGCTATAAAACAAAGCATAATAAAGTACACACATGATGCATAAAAACATAGAATACAAATATACATTTACATGCATCAATTTCCACATTGACAGGCAAGATTTCTTTAGGAGTATTGCTGAGAGACTAGGATATTAAGAATATAATTATATTTAGTATAATTTTTACTGCCTTGATACAATTAATGACATACTAAACATAAGCGTTCTGAAGGGCTTTCAAAATATATTTTAATGGCCTAATTCTTACAGGTTATTGAATAACTCAATAAATTTCTGATTGCTTGAGACCTCAGAAGTGATGGTTATATTGACACAGGATGCATACATACATTTTCTGTTTTTTCTCATCATAAATCAGTTTCAGTAGATGCTCCTTTAGAAATTGGAACATTTTGAGTTTCCTGAAGAGCCTTGAGAAAAGTATTCTCAAAATTAATGAACCTAGATAAACAAAGTTAAAATATTTACCACATTTTGCTTGGGCATACATTCATTTCATATTCCCATTAATATATAATTGCTACATAATTAATAGTCTCATGAACAACAAAGGTGAAATACTTATTATAATGAAATACCTCTGTAACCTCTGTAAATTTAGTCATTTACCATTCTTATATCTTCTGAAGTACTTTGCTTAGAGATACTGTATCCTTGGTAGCTGATTTGTATGTGCAGGGGGAACTGGGCTGGATATAATCATTATTTGACAAATGCCATCTGACTTTATGTTTGGAGACTATCAAATCTCTCCAATTGGAAATGTTCATGGCTGTCCTTTAGCTAAATCCAGCTGCTTATTTTGGGTCCAGAACGTTAAGAAAATGAAAAATGCAGCTGCCAGCCGAGCACCACCAAACCATAATAGTCTGCTAGAAGGCAATAGACTACTCCAGTAGTCTTGCCTGGAAAATCCCATGGACGGAGGGAGGAGCCTGGTAGGCTGCAGTCCATGGGGTCGCTAAGAGTCGGACACGACTGAGCGACTTCACTTTCAGTTTCATACATTGGAGAAGGAAATGGCAACCCACTCGTGTTCTCGCCTGGAGACTCCCAGGGACGGGGGAGCCTGGTGGGCTGCCGTCTATGGGGTCGCAGAGTCGGACACGACTGAAGTGACTTAGCAGCAGCAGCAGCAGAGGGCTAACCGGGTCTATGGCAAAACAAAACAACCATCTGAGTTGGAATGCTGAACTGTTGCAACTCTAAGACAACTGGATTTTTTTTAACTTCACATTGGGTACAATCTAAGGAATATGTTTATATTTGGTTCATGTATAATTTGTAAGTTTTGATGACTGAAATTGGAAATGTATTAGTAATTTCCTACTAGCTTTATAAATTGGTATTGGGCTGTCACCATTACCCAGATTTTTAAAAATGTAACTTTACTCACTAGCCTGGAAGCTCCTTAAGGGCAAGGGCAACTTGTCTATTATTCATCTTTGTGTTCAATAAATTTCCAGTGAGCTGAACTGACCTTGGCTGAGGAAAAGTGCACAAAAATGACTAGATTGTAGGTTGCCTGACACAAAAGTAATTTTCAAACTAAAAGTGAACTGAAGACACATTACCTATGAGAAAACAGGCTCTCCCCATATTCCTACTCTCAGGAATGTGGGTAAACTAAGTTTTCTTTATGCACAGTACATCAAGAGGTTGATATACCTGCTTGGTTGACTGGGCTCCCACCTGTGAAATCACACCCCCGATTAACTCCATGACCTGAGGCCTCAGACCCCCGGGGGAAGTAGGAAACGTACATATTTAGCCCACATCACCAAGGCAACAAAGTCAATGTACCTGAACATAGTAGAAAAACAAGCACAGATGATGTTGAATATTTTAAAAGTGTTCCCTATACCCACTGTAACTGTGGTCTGAAACATGGATCAATTATTTCTGAAACCTCACAATTAAAACTTCTCTAATATATGTGTGGGCTTTGTTTTTCATCACTAACACTCCATAGGCAATTTTGGTCAATTAACATTATCTTAGTACCAAGAATAAAGATTCAAAGTTTGGTTTTGACATAAATGACTTATTTTCTTTTTAAGCATGTAAGGAACTATAGACCTCAAATAGGCTGCCTATCTCCCAAATGGGGAGACGTCTGAATTTGAAACTAGTAAGTCAGCATGAAATGAGACCATCTGTTGAAGAAACCTACCCTGGAAGTTCATTTATAATTATGCCACCAATCAGATTATTTACACTTTTATCCACCAGGAATAAATAATAAAATATTAAAAATATAGCAAGTTGTAGAATATAACTGTCATAACAAAGGAAAACATATAGGACTTAAAAAGGATATAGGAAGAAAAACCAGGGCACCTCTATGGGCTAAGAAAGAAATATTTTGGCAGTCATAACCATTCTAATTAATAATGAAGGAGGAAAAATTCTCTAAGCCCTACCCCAGCCCAGATGAAAAACTCCCCCAAATTATCAACCTTCCTTTATTCTAATCCATCTTCACCAAGAAACCTCCTGTTTACTAATTGTTTACCCTAAGCAGACTTTCTACCATAAATTAATACACTTACATTCTAACATGGGAATCGCCAAGTCTTACAGGTTTTGTGGGAAATAGTTTCTCAATCTGAGTCAGACCCTGGATCTACACCCTTCACCTATGTTATGAAGGCCCAGCTGCAACAGCCAGCCCAATGGTATCTCTCTTTTTACTATCCACCCTCACCTTTCTCACCAACTTCTAACTGTAACACAGGTCACCACAATCTTGTAAATGTCTGTATCCATCTGAAAAATAAAATCACATGTAGTATATTTGTCAACAACCAAATGAAGACGGCTGAGACATAATATAACAGCAATGCTATTAGGAAGAAAGACCTGTTATCACTATATAAATTCACAACTGCTATTTAATTCTCAAAACAGCTTACTGATCTTACTAAAGTAGGTTGATAGTCTTCACATGCCACTTATGATAAGAGATACACATTCTTTGGGGAATACAATAGGGACTCAAATCTGGAAGTTCTGGGCGTCTGTGGAGTATGATTTCACCCAGCTTCAAGAGAGGGCATTAAATAAATTGAACCAAAATCTGATCAAGCCTATCTGTTTACAGGCTATACAAGGAATATAAAAACAAGTTAAATTACTTTACAGTGATACAATCAACAAAATCCAGAATGTGATAGGAAACTATAAGACAAAACAACTAGATTTCTTAAATAATTAAAGGGAAAACGAAGGAGCGGGAACTTATAGATTAAAAGAGACAAATAAATAGCAACCAAATGCAATATAAGAACCTTGGCAGATATCAACTTCAAGCAAACCAATGGTTAAAAAAATAAAAAGAGAAGTCCATTTGTCACATATCTGAACACAGTTCAGATATTTGATAATATTAAGAAATAGCTAAATGTTTAGGTGTGATAATGATATTGTGGTTATTTTTTAAAAGAAAACATATCTTTTAAAAATACA
>SJYV01047385.1:0-17473 GCA_006410875.1 Neotragus pygmaeus | reverse complement strand
CTGGGGGCAGGTGAGGAGTCTCCAGATCCCCTGGGACGCTGTGCACCCCGGGCCGTCTGCCTGCACACCCTTGGGTGTCTTCCAGGGCGTGGACGTCAGCCCAGCTGGCTGTGACTGGTCTGATCTCACATGGCCAGATCTGATCCGCAGGGGGAGCGTGGCAGAAGTGACCGAGGCCAGAGCTGTTTTTAGAAACTAAGTGCCTCTCCCATCTCCTTGGCAGGAATGCAAGGCTGGGTTCAGAAAGACCTCGATCCAGACCCACAGCCAGTGCTGACCCGTTCTGTGACCCCGAGCCAGTCTTTCCTTTCCATAAGGGCCATTTGTCAGCTTCCCCCATGGGTTGAATTGAGGGCTTAAAAGGCGGCGGTCCTGCGAGTCCTTCAGATCTTAGGGTCTTCAAGAGGCTCAGGCTGGGCGGACCGTGGGGCTGGCCAGTGCCTCCTGTCCCCTTGGCTAGCACTGTGAGCGCTGCCTGTAGGCCAGGCCAGGGCCTCCCCAAGCCGTGCGCTACCTGAATTGCCTTTGCACGGGCGACTGCAGCGCACCTTTGCGTGGCCTGCTCACTCGTTCACCTGCTCCCACCCGCCCCAACACACATGGGTGCCTTTCCTGAGCCCCTGCTCTCACACAGACCCTGCTCTCCTGACTACAGGGGGCTTCCTCGACCTCCGCAGCCTGCGCCACTGCTGCAGCCGCCCACCAGACTGCGCAGCATTTTCTGTAAATGTCATTTAGATCGTTGGGTGTTTTCTCACTTATTAATGAGTAACTTGGCCTTTGCCAAGACACTCGAGCGTCTCCGGGACCCCGGGAGGGTGGTGACAGACACACTGCTGAGTTTGTTCTTGCTCAGGGGCTGGGAAATGGGCATGGGGTTTGCAAAGGACTCGCTCCCAAAGTCTGTTCCCACAGCCCCCACCCTCTGCCCTGAGCTGGCCCAGGTTAGCAGAGCCCACGAGGAAAGAAGCCTTGCTGGGGGCTTGCCCACCAGCCCCCTTGAGGGGAAAGCTGGGCCTTTGCTGTTCTCTCCTCTGTCCTTGCTCCTGGGTGTTTGTGTGTCTATCACCTCCTTCCCCTGAGGCAGGACCCCCGGCCATCTGCGAGTCCACTGGCTGGCANACCAGCCCCCTTGAGGGGAAAGCTGGGCCTTTGCTGTTCTCTCCTCTGTCCTTGCTCCTGGGTGTTTGTGTGTCTATCACCTCCTTCCCCTGAGGCAGGACCCCCGGCCATCTGCGAGTCCACTGGCTGGCAGCCAGGAAGGAGTTTGAATGTCCTGGCTTCTGGCTTGTGTGCATGTGTGTTCTGAGTCTCTTTCAGTCATGTCCGACTCTTTGCAACCCTTTGGACTGTAGGCCACCAGGCTCCGCTAGCTTATGTAATCACTAGCATTTGTCAGGGAGGGGTGTCCGCAGGCGGGAAGCCACATGGGCAACCCTGACTTCTGTTTTAGTTAAGAGTGTATACTCTGCTCTCCCATCTCTTTGGCCATCACCAAATCTACTTCTGCCTCTGTGCCTCCCTGCCTGGCCTCGTCAGCAGGCTTCTGGGAAAGGCCTGTGGTCCTTCCGCCTGTAGTTCCCTGCCCACCAGTCTCCTCTGGCTCCCGTTGCCTAAGAATCCTGGCCAGAGCCCTGTGTGACCGCCCACCTGCCTTGACAACCTCACCTGTGTGCCTGTGCTCCAACCACCTGTGTATTCTTCAGACCACACCCGCTCTGTGCTCAAGCTTGCTCCCCTCTGGGAACGTCCTTCCTGCTCCTATCTCCCCATCCTATGACATCTGCATTCTGCCCACCCCTCAGTAGGAAGGTAGGAAGCCCACTCCCACCCCCCNCAGACCACACCCGCTCTGTGCTCAAGCTTGCTCCCCTCTGGGAACGTCCTTCCTGCTCCTATCTCCCCATCCTATGACATCTGCATTCTGCCCACCCCTCAGTAGGAAGGTAGGAAGCCCACTCCCACCCCCCCATAGACCCGTGTTGACCTCACTCAGGTAGCCGCTGTCATTCATCCCTGCCGCCTCCTCCCTGGGAGACAGCCACCCGGATTGAGAGCCAGGTCAGCTTGCCCTGTTCACATCGTAGAAGCCTTTCTCTGGGCCAGAGCTCCCAGCCGGGGTTGGTGGCACAGTCTGGTGGCTCCCAGGGTCTCCACGACAAACACTGGCAGGAAGTGACTCATAATGTGAGTGCCGCCTTCAGGGAGGCCGTTGTCAGTGGCATAAACAAACCTCTAGGAGAGGTGACACAAGCAGCTGTCTTACTTAGACTTTGTATGTTCTTATCTCCCGGGCAGCAGGTTCCCCATGGCAGGGGCTTCCAGTCATCTCCTTGAACATGCTCCAGTGAGTCACAGGCAGGTCATGGCTGGTAGTCAGGGGCACAGGGACTCCCTCTGGAGGGCCAGCCCTGGCGTGCAGGGAGACCCCAGACAGGGCTGTGTCCCAGGGCCTCTCAGGACAGGCCCTGGGGGCGGGGGCCCGCGTATGCGAGAGCATGCTCCGTGTTCACTTGTCTGCAGGCAGGTCTGATCCAGCTGCCATGGTCTTGTGGTAAGGAAGGAGTGGAAACAGCATGGGGTGACTTTCTGCCATGCCCTCGGCATACCTGGAGAGCAAGGGTACTCTGTCAGGGTTGAGATGAACATGGCTTCTCTAGACCTGCAGAGAGGCTGGGGAGGATGGTGGTGTGGGGGAAGGAAGTCCAGGCATGCCAAGGAAGATAAAAGAACCAGAGTTAGGGGTTTCCCTGGTGGTCCTGTGGTTGAGACTCCACGCTCCCACGGCAGGGGGCCAGGTTCCACCCCGGATCAGAGAACTCGATCCTACCTGCTGCAACCCAAGAGTTCACGTTGCATGCCATGGCGAAGACGGAAGATCCCGTGTGCTGCAACCGAGACTCTTCACAGCCAAATAAGTACGTGTGTTCTTTTTCAAGAGCCACATTTAGAAGAAATTGTTCCCATGGAAGGTTCAAACCAGTTCCCCTCCCCTCTGCCCCACGTAATACATTGCAAGAATGAACTTGAACAAGCCTGGTCCTAACTTGAGTGCTACTTCTTCAGCGAGCCAAATCGGTATCTCTGGAGAAGCCTCTGGCCTGGAGGGGTTTCAGGAGGCCTGAGTTTTTGTTTCAGGAGGCAGGACAAAAGCTCCCGGTGACTCGTCTTCGCTCTGTCCCTTCCGACTCCTGAGGGTGGCTCCATCCAGACCCATGAGGGTGGCTGGTGGCCTGCCAGCATGGGCCCTCCTCGATCCTGAGCGGTGTCAACCCTCAGCACCCACGACCTTCCAGCTCTTCCTGCACATGCACTCTGAGGGCTCCCCGGGTATGGGCCTGGGCTGGGGTCAGGGGCTTTAAATTCTGCTGGGGGAGCCGAGGGTTGGAAGGGCGGCTCCAGCACTGTGCCTGTCGGCTACAGCAGGCATGTGCTTGGCGGAACCCCAGGCTGGTCCTCGCCAGGCCGTCCTGTTCTCCGTTAGCCGCCTGGGCAGTGTGGACTGGAAGGAGGGGTGTTCATCTGAGCAGTGGTTTTTCTCCCTTCCTTTGCAGGACAAGGAAGACGGAGAGCCAAACACCAAGCAGCTCAGAGAAGGGGAGGAGGAAGGGGAAAAGCACAGGTAACGCCGCGCTCTCAGCTCTCTTCCCGTGCCTGTCGGTTCCCACAGGGCCCCGGCATCGTCCTGTCCACAGCTGTCCTGTTGCTGCCTCTCCGCCCCATGGCCACCTTGTTCAGACAGGACGGTCTTACTGTTCGAACCTTTTCTGCACCCTTGCCCCCGTTGGCTATCTGACTCTCAGCCACCGGCCATTTTTTTAGCCACCAGACCCCTCACATTATGTCTCCTCACTCTCTTCTAAAATACTTGGGGTGACATGATTCTACAACAACCCCAGAATCAGGTCCAGACTCTCCCTGGTGTGTCAAGCTCTGCTCCAGCCATCAGCCTCGGTTCCTGCTCCCTGTGAGGACTGGAGCTTTTTTTTTTTNCTTGAGACGAAGGGTCCAGTGTGTGGACGAGGCCAGTGCGGACGGGCTACGGGGAGTGGGCTAGGCCTGGGGAGGCTGCGAGGGGGATGCTGTAGTCCAGAGCTTGTCCAGAGGGTGTGGGGACCAATGAGAGCTTTGAGAAGAGCACACGCTCCATCCATGTGGATGGACAAGGTGCAGAGAGAGGTAGGGCAGGGGGATTAAAAGACGAGACGAGAATGCAGCAGGCCACGGTGTTCTCCAGAGCGGAGGGGGAGTAGCTGTGGGCTTGGCTGTGGTGGGGACCATGGGTGCGGGGTAGAACATGGGTTTGGAAGGAGGGGAAAGGGTGGGGGTTTGGGGAAGGTGTGTGTCGGAGGGGCTAGGCAGTGAGTTGGATTTAAGGGTCTGGGGGCAGGTGAGGAGTCTCCAGATCCCCTGGGACGCTGTGCACCCCGGGCCGTCTGCCTGCACACCGTTGGGTGTCTTCCAGGGCATGGACGTCAGCCCAGGTCTGATCTCACATGGCCAGATCTGATCCGCAGGGGGAGCGTGGCAGAAGTGACCGAGGCCAGAGCTGTTTTTAGAAACTAAGTGCCTCTCCCATCTCCTTGGCAGGAATGCAAGGCTGGGTTCAGAAAGACCTCGATCCAGACCCACAGCCAGTGCTGACCCGTTCTGTGACCCCGAGCCAGTCTTTCCTTTCCATAAGGGCCATTTGTCAGCTTCCCCCATGGGTTGAATTGAGGGCTTAAAAGGCGGCGGTCCTGCGAGTCCTTCAGATCTTAGGGTCTTCAAGAGGCTCAGGCTGGGCGGACCGTGGGGCTGGCCAGTGCCTCCTGTCCCCTTGGCTAGCACTGTGAGCGCTGCCTGTAGGCCAGGCCAGGGCCTCCCCAAGCCGTGCGCTACCTGAGTTGCCTTTGCACGGGCGACTGCAGCGCACCTTTGCGTGGCCTGCTCACTCGTTCACCTGCTCCCACCCGCCCCAACACACATGGGTGCCTTTCCTGAGCCCCTGCTCTCACACAGACCCTGCTCTCCTGACTACAGGGGGCTTCCTCGACCTCCGCAGCCTGCGCCACTGCTGCAGCCGCCCACCAGACTGCGCAGCATTTTCTGTAAATGTCATTTAGATCGTTGGGTGTTTTCTCACTTATTAATGAGTAACTTGGCCTTTGCCAAGACACTCGAGCGTCTCCGGGACCCCGGGAGGGTGGTGACAGACACACTGCTGAGTTTGTTCTTGCTCAGGGGCTGGGAAATGGGCATGGGGTTTGCAAAGGACTCGCTCCCAAAGGCTGTTCCCACAGCCCCCACCCTCTGCCCTGAGCTGGCCCAGGTTAGCAGAGCCCACGAGGAAAGAAGCCTTGCTGGGGGCTTGCCCACCAGCCCCCTTGAGGGGAAAGCTGGGCCTTTGCTGTTCTCTCCTCTGTCCTTGCTCCTGGGTGTTTGTGTGTCTATCACCTCCTTCCCCTGAGGCAGGACCCCCGGCCATCTGCGAGTCCACTGGCTGGCAGCCAGGAAGGAGTTTGAATGTCCTGGCTTCTGGCTTGTGTGCATGTGTGTTCTGAGTCTCTTTCAGTCATGTCCGACTCTTTGCAACCCTTTGGACTGTAGGCCACCAGGCTCCGCTAGCTTATGTAATCACTAGCATTTGTCAGGGAGGGGTGTCCGCAGGCGGGAAGCCACATGGGCAACCCTGACTTCTGTTTTAGTTAAGAGTGTATACTCTGCTCTCCCATCTCTTTGGCCATCACCAAATCTACTTCTGCCTCTGTGCCTCCCTGCCTGGCCTCGTCAGCAGGCTTCTGGGAAAGGCCTGTGGTCCTTCCGCCTGTAGTTCCCTGCCCACCAGTCTCCTCTGGCTCCCGTTGCCTAAGAATCCTGGCCAGAGCCCTGTGTGACCGCCCACCTGCCTTGACAACCTCACCTGTGTGCCTGTGCTCCAACCACCTGTGTATTCTTCAGACCACACCCGCTCTGTGCTCAAGCTTGCTCCCCTCTGGGAACGTCCTTCCTGCTCCTATCTCCCCATCCTATGACATCTGCATTCTGCCCACCCCTCAGTAGGAAGGTAGGAAGCCCACTCCCACCCCCCCATAGACCCGTGTTGACCTCACTCAGGTAGCCGCTGTCATTCATCCCTGCCGCCTCCTCCCTGGGAGACAGCCACCCGGATTGAGAGCCAGGTCAGCTTGCCCTGTTCACATCGTAGAAGCCTTTCTCTGGGCCAGAGCTCCCAGCCGGGGTTGGTGGCACAGTCTGGTGGCTCCCAGGGTCTCCACGACAAACACTGGCAGGAAGTGACTCATAATGTGAGTGCCGCCTTCAGGGAGGCCGTTGTCAGTGGCATAAACAAACCTCTAGGAGAGGTGACACAAGCAGCTGTCTTACTTAGACTTTGTATGTTCTTATCTCCCGGGCAGCAGGTTCCCCATGGCAGGGGCTTCCAGTCATCTCCTTGAACATGCTCCAGTGAGTCACAGGCAGGTCATGGCTGGTAGTCAGGGGCACAGGGACTCCCTCTGGAGGGCCAGCCCTGGCGTGCAGGGAGACCCCAGACAGGGCTGTGTCCCAGGGCCTCTCAGGACAGGCCCTGGGGGCGGGGGCCCGCGTATGCGAGAGCATGCTCCGTGTTCACTTGTCTGCAGGCAGGTCTGATCCAGCTGCCATGGTCTTGTGGTAAGGAAGGAGTGGAAACAGCATGGGGTGACTTTCTGCCATGCCCTCGGCATACCTGGAGAGCAAGGGTACTCTGTCAGGGTTGAGATGAACATGGCTTCTCTAGACCTGCAGAGAGGCTGGGGAGGATGGTGGTGTGGGGGAAGGAAGTCCAGGCATGCCAAGGAAGATAAAAGAACCAGAGTTAGGGGTTTCCCTGGTGGTCCTGTGGTTGAGACTCCACGCTCCCACGGCAGGGGGCCAGGTTCCACCCCGGATCAGAGAACTCGATCCTACCTGCTGCAACCCAAGAGTTCACGTTGCATGCCATGGCGAAGACGGAAGATCCCGTGTGCTGCAACCGAGACTCTTCACAGCCAAATAAGTACGTGTGTTCTTTTTCAAGAGCCACATTTAGAAGAAATTGTTCCCATGGAAGGTTCAAACCAGTTCCCCTCCCCTCTGCCCCACGTAATACATTGCAAGAATGAACTTGAACAAGCCTGGTCCTAACTTGAGTGCTACTTCTTCAGCGAGCCAAATCGGTATCTCTGGAGAAGCCTCTGGCCTGGAGGGGTTTCAGGAGGCCTGAGTTTTTGTTTCAGGAGGCAGGACAAAAGCTCCCGGTGACTCGTCTTCGCTCTGTCCCTTCCGACTCCTGAGGGTGGCTCCATCCAGACCCATGAGGGTGGCTGGTGGCCTGCCAGCATGGGCCCTCCTCGATCCTGAGCGGTGTCAACCCTCAGCACCCACGACCTTCCAGCTCTTCCTGCACATGCACTCTGAGGGCTCCCCGGGTATGGGCCTGGGCTGGGGTCAGGGGCTTTAAATTCTGCTGGGGGAGCCGAGGGTTGGAAGGGTGGCTCCAGCACTGTGCCTGTCGGCTACAGCAGGCATGTGCTTGGCGGAACCCCAGGCTGGTCCTCGCCAGGCCGTCCTGTTCTCCGTTAGCCGCCTGGGCAGTGTGGACTGGAAGGAGGGGTGTTCATCTGAGCAGTGGTTTTTCTCCCTTCCTTTGCAGGACAAGGAAGACGGAGAGCCAAACACCAAGCAGCTCAGAGAAGGGGAGGAGGAAGGGGAAAAGCACAGGTAACGCCGCGCTCTCAGCTCTCTTCCCGTGCCTCTCGGTTCCCACAGGGCCCCGGCATCGTCCTGTCCACAGCTGTCCTGTTGCTGCCTCTCCGCCCCATGGCCACCTTGTTCAGACAGGACGGTCTTACTGTTCGAACCTTTTCTGCACCCTTGCCCCCGTTGGCTATCTGACTCTCAGCCACCGGCCATTTTTTTAGCCACCAGACCCCTCACATTATGTCTCCTCACTCTCTTCTAAAATACTTGGGGTGACATGATTCTACAACAACCCCAGAATCAGGTCCAGACTCTCCCTGGTGTGTCAAGCTCTGCTCCAGCCATCAGCCTCGGTTCCTGCTCCCTGTGAGGACTGGAGCTTTTTTTTTTTTCTTCCTTAATATTTGTTTATTGGGCTGCACTGGGTCCTACTTGCAGTATATGGGATCTAGAGCTCCGTGACCAGGGATTGAACCCCGGGCCCCCTGCATTGGGAGTGTGGAGTCTCCACCACTGGACCACCAGGGAAGTCCCTGGGACTGGCTATTGAGGCCCTGAGAAAGCTTATCCCAGTGAGCTGTGCTTTGAGGGGGTGCAGCAGGAGGGAAGGGGTGCCTCCCAGAGGAAGCCGGGCCGGCGACTTCCCGACGCCGCAGCCTGCCCTGGCCTCCTCCGCCAGGGTGTGTGGAACCCTCCCCGGGGCCCGGCTCCTCGTCTGCACCTTTGTGTTCAGGCTCCGATCTCAGACAAGATGGGGCCTTTTCATGCCCACAGGGGTGCATGTGTTTCTGCACATGTGTGACTTCACAGTTTGCAAAGTGTGTTCACACCGTCCTCACGGAGGCCCTGGGGTCTCGCCACCTCACTTGTTTTCAGAGATGGCGACGGCCCTGTGCTGAGGAGGCTGGTGATGCTCCATGCTGGTGCAGGGACCCTGGTCACCCCAGTTCTGGGCTCTGTGGTTTCTTGTTGGAGCTCAGCACCCCCAGCACGTTGTGCAGCCTGCGCTGGTGACAGAGACGAAGGCCAGGTTGTTGCTTTTTATTTGCCAAGTGGCCACAGGCTCAGGGGCTTGGCGGTGGGTGCCTGCAGTTTCCTCCTTTCTGTGGTAACTGCTGAGAGACCCTTTGGTTTCCTCCAGGTTTGTCCTCAGGTTTTTGATTGCTGCCTGGAGCCTGAGTCATTTCTCAGATTCAGTTGTCTACCCAGATACAGTGCAGGGTCAGGGGTGGTGGCTGAGGAAATGGAAGAGTCCAGTAGGACTAGAGGCAGGCACCCCGGTGCCTCACCCCTCACCAGCCTTGCTGGGGGGTCACCCACCTTCCTCTCTGCCCGCCCTCTGGCCCATCTGTCCGCGGAGACCCTTTGGGAATCATGGCTGTTTTAGCTGCTTTGGCTTTCCTTATAAATTTTAGAGTGTGCTTGTTAACATCTATTTTAAAAGCTTGCTGAAGGTGACAGAGTAAATCGTGACCGAGGGGGACAGTGACGTGCTGTGGAAAGTGGGGGAGGAAGAGGGGGCTTTCTGGATGTGATACCCTCCCTGTTATCTTAACCCAGTCCTTAGTGGCCCCGTCTGTGGGTTTCAGAGAGGGTGGGAGGGGCACACTGTCTCATGTCAGTTCCTCTTAAAATTTCAGAATGTTGTCATCATCTAAGCGTATGTGTCTATTGTTGCTACTTATTAAAAATGATAAGCTAATATAAATAAAAAGTTTGCTAGAGTTTCAATTTATATTACATGGAATCTCTAGCTCAGAATACCTTAAAAACATTTTTTTTTTCTTACTCTCTTCAGGATAAATCCTGCCCCATTCCCCTACAACCAAATCCCCATTTAGTGAGAGTCAGTTCCCCAAAGGCCCACCAGGCACTGTGTGAAGGAAAGACATGTTCCCACCCCCAAGAGGACCCCCGCTTCTCTTCTGGGCTGGGTCTTTCCTCTCCCAGCCCTCCTTCCCTCATGGCTCATCTCTAACACAGCCCCCCTGCTTGCTGCCTAGAAAAGAGGTGATCCCGCGGCCCTGAAAATCTGGCCACAGAAAGGGACACTCATGTCAGTTGCTTGTGTTTTTCGTAAGCCCTCAGTCACTTCCTCCTGCTGCCAAGTCGGCTGGTGGGTGCCGTGGAGGTATGTCGAGGGTAGGGCTTGCGCCTGACAGTCATGGCCACCCAGCCAGGTGGGAGGAAACGGGTGGCGTTGCACACTCCACTGGGCACGGGGCAAGGGAGCATGTCCTGTTAAGTGTCTGAACAAGCCAGCCCCAACCCTCAGCCCCCACAGCCCCTGGCTTCAGATCGTGGTCAGCACCCAGCCCGAGCAGTCACCGCTCAGGGACGGCGGTTCACCCTCGGCGAGCGTCATGTACCACAGAAGGAAGTGGGCCACTCACCTTCCTTCTTGGNAACCCTCAGCCCCCACAGCCCCTGGCTTCAGATCGTGGTCAGCACCCAGCCCGAGCAGTCACCGCTCAGGGACGGCGGTTCACCCTCGGCGAGCGTCATGTACCACAGAAGGAAGTGGGCCACTCACCTTCCTTCTTGGGGATGGAAAACCAGTTCTGCAACTCCCGTGTGGAGAGGTCCCACCCCAGCTGAGGCCCGGCCCAGCTCTGGCCCAGTGCCCGAGCCTTTTAGGCTGGTCAGTGCCAGGCCCTCTCCTGTCTGCCAGTTGGGTCCCCAGGATGGTGGCTGTGCACCAGGGCGTCTCACAGACCGGTGACGCGAGCTTGATTCAGCAGACATGGAGCAACGTGGCAGTGAGGATCAGAGCGGCCCCCACCCACAGCCCCTGAGTTGCGTCACTCCCGCTCCAGGACTGGCTGGGGAGGCACGCAGGAGGCTGTCCTCTGGCTGGCCCACCCTGCCACTTGGTGTGTGACAGGCACATCCCTGCCACGCTGCGGGCCACTCGCCACTTGCGTGGGCAGTATTGCAAGAAGCCTCTGTAGGCTGTGCATGTGTCTGCTGGGCTGTTCCTTCCCATCTGCCTTCAGGACAGTCTGCCTTCGTCCCATCCTAACAGGCAGAGAGCACTCAGGGTTTGGGAGGGGGCTTCCAAGGCAGCAGTGGGACACGCCTGTGAGATCTGACCCCTGCTCTGCAGGACACCACTCTGTTCAGGGTTGATGTCCACAGTCTATATCATCTGCAGCCTCAAGAGAAACGCAACCCTTGACTTTCACATGGAGGCCAGTGAAAGCGTGAGCCTTCCCGTCCTGTCTCAGAAGCATCAGAGCTGGGGTTTGGGCCCAGGGTGGTGGCTGGTAAAGATGGTAAAGAATTTGCCTACAATGAGGGAGACTCGGGTTCGATCCCTGGGTTGGGAAGATCCCCCAAAGAAGGGAACAACTACCTTCAGCATTCTCTGGAAAATCCCATGGACAGAGAAGCCTGGAGGGCTACAGTCCATGGGGTCGCAAAGAGTCGGACACGACTAAGTGGCTTTCACTCTTTCACTTTCACAGTGTTGGCAGAATGGGGCTCTTTTCACCCCCTCCCCTGAGCAGCTACTTCATTCTAAAATGGGAGTTACAAAAAATTTCTAAAAACATAAAATTGGAGCAGCAGAACCAGCGTGTGGCTCTAGTGGCCTCCAGAAGAGTGAATTCCACCCCTGCCTCCTTTTTTTAAATTTAAGTTGCAGAAGGAGGAAACTCAACCTTGGTCCTTTGTTAGAAAGGCTAGACCCTAGAGCAGCACCAAGTGCCCCGTGAAGTCTGTCCAGAGACTTTCGCCCTTTGGCAGTCATCAGGGTGGGGCGGGAGGAGCAGTTAATTGGATATCAGTGTGGGTCAGTCTCCTCATTAGCTCTCAGCTGAATGAATCAGGGCTTGAACCGAGATCCACAGAGCAGGACACACCCAGCAGGCCTCCTTGTTTACAAGTGTGGAAATCGGACCTCAGGATGGGGTAGTCCCACAGAGACTGGGACCCAAGTGTTCTTGACCGCGTGCGTGACCAGTGCCCAGCTCTAGGCGAGGATAGGGAACGGCGGGCGGCGCGGCTGCTGGGGGCGGTGGTCGCTAAGCAGCCAGCCCACCAGCTGATGCCGCTGGCTCCCCCGTCCCCTGCTGTGTCCCCCTCATGCCAGCCGGCCTTTTGAAGCCTGGGCACCAGGGGGTGCTGGGGTGTGGCTGCTGTGATCTCAGGGTTCAGCTCCTGCTGGACTCTCCTCTCCCCTCCTCTCAGGACCCTGGTCCCGGAGCTGGTTTCTGAGAGTGGCGGGTGTTTCTTATTCTCACTAATCCCTACAGGTTTCTTCCCACACCCAGTTTCTCTTCCGCTTTTCTCCCCACCCTGTTATAAATGAAAGTCAGTGTTAGAGATCCTGCCCCGCTTTCCCCTCGTGCTTCAGGGACCTGGCATTTACCTCCCGGCCTCAGGCAGGCGTTAGGGGATGGGATTCAGGGCGGTGTCCCTGCTTCATAGAGAAGGCAGACCCTGGGAGTGGGCAGCAGGCTTCTTCCACACCAGCCTGGCTGGTACGGCCCCAGGACATAGGGTTTAGCCAAGCCCCAGGACTGCAGGCATGGGGGCCCTGGCAGAGGGCAGGTGAGACTCACCAAAGCCCCGAGTTGAGGCCATGCCCCTTGCTGACTTGTGTAGCCACACACACCTTCTGGACTCCTTCACTTGAACTTGTCTGTGCCACAGCAGCTGGAGAAATCAGCCACATTTCCCTGGCACGGACACAGGGTCTCCGAGATGAGAGACTGCAGGAAGCCTCCTGTTGGGAAAATGTTCCCAGGACTTTCGAGGGGCCAGCAGTGCAGAGAGTGCTCAGAAGAGCTCGTGGGGAAGAAGGACCCACATCTAGTCCCATCTGGCTGACAGGCTGGCAGGTGGGGGGCACTTTTGCCTCCTCCAGGGNAGCCTCCTGTTGGGAAAATGTTCCCAGGACTTTCGAGGGGCCAGCAGTGCAGAGAGTGCTCAGAAGAGCTCGTGGGGAAGAAGGACCCACATCTAGTCCCATCTGGCTGACAGGCTGGCAGGTGGGGGGCACTTTTGCCTCCTCCAGGGCATGGTAGGTCTGTCCCAGTATCTCTGTCTTGCTTTTATTAATCAGCAGCTCCCAGGACCTCTCTCTCTCTTTGCTGCCCTGTGGAGTTAGCCAAGGGCCCGGCCTGTGTGCGGGCTGCTGTGTGTGGAGCTTGGCATTTGATGAGCTGCTGAGCCAGGGAGGCCTCCAGGAAGCATTTGGTACAGTCCACCCTGCCCGAGAAGATGCGAGGAAAACAACCAACCTCAGTGGGTGGCCAATCCCAGTGTGTGATTCTGGCTCCTCGTGGCTGCTCCCCCTTCATAGAGGTTGTGGGGTTGGCCCTGCTCGATTTTCAAACCCTCGTGCAGGAGCGAGGTGTGTAAACTTATGGCTGCCCAGGCGGATCATGGCTTTCCCGCCCTTGCGCACTGCCATGCCTGTTCCCTCAGCTTTGGCTGGCCACTCCCAGTGCACCAGACCCTTGCCACATGTGTCTGAGGCTCCAGGGCACGAAGGCTGTGAGTGGGAGGCGGGCTTGGGGAACCAGTGGGTGAGCGCTGGTTTCTCTTTTAGGAGTAACTCAGCCCGAGAGCTCTGGTCCTCTCGCAGTCATAACTTGCCTTGTCTCATGCTGCAGCCACTGCTGTGTGACCCTCTAAAACTGGCGCAAACTCTCTGACCCTCAGTTCCTACAGCTGTCAAGTGGAATAGTGCCAGAGAGACAAAGTGAGTGCTCTCCGTGTGCCCCTGGCCCCGGCTCTGTTCGAGAACCTCCAGTGTAGGTGGGGCTTTGGGAGAGCATGCAGCCTGGCTGCTAACGGGAAGATGAGGGGCTGAGGCTCAGAGATGCCTCTATCCCTGTGCTGTCTGCCTATCCCAGGTCATCTGCAGAGAGAGCAAAGTCGGGAAGTGACCAGCTCCTGTGTCTTCATCTCATGCCAGCCTGCAAGTGTAAGAGATGAATGAGACTGTGTCCCGCACGCACTTTACTTCCTCTCTGCTTGTCCTCGCTGCCCTTTAGGGAACTCAGGCTGCGGAACTACGTCCCAGAGGATGAGGACCTAAAGAAGAGGAGGGTGCCCCAGGCCAAGCCAGTCGCAGGTAGGTGGGCTCTGTGGCCCTGTCAGCCGCTGCCTCCTTGGCAGGCGTCACCCTCTCCTGGAGAATAACTGGTAGTGCCCGGGCTGGAAGCTGGGCCTCCGAGACCCTCCGTCACCATCTCACGATGGATGGACAAACAGAAGCGGTCACGCCTGCTTTGTCCTGCTCACACCCTGCCTTGCAGGCCTTCCAGGGACTGCAAGGAAAGGTATCTCAGAGGACTCTCTGAGCTGGGAGGTGGACGTGGCCCTGGGCCCTTGGACAGCAGGAGCAGGAGGAGGGTCCTGTGGGCCCTTGGAGGGTCAGAAAGACCCTGAAGAGGGGCTGCCTGTCCAGGTTCTTGGAGAGCAGTGGGCAGGCAGACTCCAGCCCAGCTCTGGGAGTGGTAGCGCTGGGGCACAGACAGTGGGGAGAGGTATCCTCACTGGTGGGCTGAGGGGCCTGGCCCAGTCACCCCTGGGTGGGGATCATCTAGCCAGCTGCAGCCTGTCCACAGCCATCCACGTGGGGGGTGCTGGGTACTTCTTATGATGCAGATCCCTGACTGACTTGGTTTTTATTCTTTGGTTTTCAATTTTAATAATGAAGTACATTCATCCTATAAAAGAATAAAGTGTTAACTACTCAGCCACACACCCCCACCCCACAGTCTGCTTTCCCAACTCCTTGGGCCCAGAGAGCACAAATCTCATCCTCCAGAGCTGCCTTGGCAAGGTCTTTGCCTCTAGGGAGTTAGGGGCTGAGGGGAGAGGCAGGGGCAAGAAAGCGAAGACCCTCCTGGGGACCTGCAGCTGCCCTTTGCCACATCGGGGAGTGGTGGCTGGTTTCCGACCGGCATCCGTTGGTGTCTTGCGCCCTCTAGTGGAAGAGAAGGTGAAGGAGCAGCTGGAGGCCGCCAAGCCAGAGCCAGTCATCGAGGAAGTGGTAAGTGCTTGGGGATGGCCCTGTGCTCTGCTGCTTCCTCGGGTCCTTTTCTCCTCCCCACCTGCCCTCCTCACTCACCCTTCCTTCTCCTCACTTCTTTCTTGCCTTTCTACCTCCCTGCTTCCCCTCAGCCCTCTCCTCCCTCCCCGCTCTGCTCCCCCTTCCCTACCTCTGTCCCCCGTCTTCTCCTGAGCCCCTCCAGCGCTGACGCGTGTCTGCCCCCTCCCAGGACCTGGCCAACCTCGCACCCCGGAAGCCGGATTGGTGAGTGTTGCCCGGTAGGACCAGTGCAGACTGACTGGATGTTCTTGGTGCCCGGCATGGGCTCGCAGCAGGGGGCAGGCAGTGGAGACAGACAGCCGTGGGGTATGACTATGGTCTGACGTATGTGCTGAGAAGGATGTAAGTGGAGAACGAGGGACGTGGCGGGGCATGACACCTGAGGGGGGGAAGGGGCTCAGGCAGAGGGGGTTCAGCAGTCCCCTCCAAAACGTCCCTTCCGAAAGGATGAGGGCCCACTGCGCCCCAGGGAGCTCCATCTGAACAAGGCTGACCCTCGTCCTCAGGGAGCCGTAGGGTGGAGGCCAGATGGTGGGAAGGGCAGGTGTAGGCTTCTGCCCTGCTTCTGCCACCAGCTAGCCTGCCCCGCTTCGATCCCGGTTCCCTCTTCTCTGACATGGGAATCTTCACTGTCCTGGCGCCCCTGTGACCGGGCTGAGACGGAGGGTGAGAGAGGGCCAGCTGTTCACCTTGGGCCGGAGGCGCCGGTCCCCCACCCTTCTCGCCTGCGTTTCTGTGTCAAGTGGGCACCAGCTGAAGGTGCTCTAGTTAGATGAGACAAAGGATGGGGCGCATGTCCTCGGAAACCCCGAACCAGGGGAAAGAGGCTCTGTGTGCACTTGGGGAAGTTCCTGGGGGTGAGGGGAACTGGGGCCAGAGGAGGAGCAGGACCCCCAGCGGGCCGGGGCACGTCACTCCCTGGCGGTGACCAAGGGGAGCAGGCCGGGAGGGAGCCCTGGCAACCGTCTGGCCTGCACGCCTCGGCTCGGCCCCCTGGGCTGGGCGGGCCGTGGTGCTAGCCCCTGGCTCCTTGGGGCTGTGAAGGGTGGCTGCTGCTGGGTTTGGGGGGATACAGAAAGGGAGAGAGAGGAACACCCTGACCTCGGGCACACCTCTGTGGTTCCTAATGCCAGAGGGGCTGTCGGAGGTGAGGTAACCCCGGGGCTGCACCGGCCAGCCTTCAGCCTCTGCCTCCTCCCGCCTCCCTGCTCCAGGGACCTTAAGAGAGACGTAGCCAAGAAACTGGAGAAGCTGGAGAAGCGGACCCAGAGGGCCATCGCTGAGCTGATCCGTAAGTGCGGGGCCTGGCACGGCGGGGCCCCCTGCGCTCCGGGCGGCGGCGCAGGCGCGTGGCCCCGCTCCACTCCTCCCGTCTGCCCCCATGCAGGTGAGAGGCTGAAGGGCCAGGAGGAGACCCTGGCTTCTGCAGTGGCCACCACTGCCACCACCGAGCCAGAGACCTGTGACTCCGACTGAGCTGTGCCCTGTCCCGCACCCCCACTACCAGGCCTGTCTTCCAGGAGGATGGTCTTGGGCTAGGGTGGGGCCTGGACTTGCTACCACGTCCAGTTTGCCTTCAGAACTGACTCTCTGCCCCACAGTCTGAACCCCATCCGTCCCACTGGGGCGAGGTCAGTTCCTTGTCTCCTGAAGGGGCCCCCCATGCTGAGTCGGGGCAGAGGCTGCCATGGCCTGTGGCCATGCTGTATCTGTGCTTGTTCTATGTATTTTGAACTTATTTTTCTGTCTGGAAATAGAAACACGCTGACCCCTGTGTGTGGCAGAAAACCGTCTGAATACTGGGGATGTTTTTGAGTTTGGGTCCCAAGAAGGCAACTGCAGAGGTGATGCTTACTATGAGGAAGCCCTGTATTGGGCTGAGTGTGTTGAGGTTGGAGGGGTGGGGAGGTCCTGGCCCCATCCTTGGTTAGCGGTCATCATCTCAAAGCCCTCGGGGGACAGGTGTGGACCTCACGGTAATCTGTGGGACACTGTGGAGAGGTTCTCACTGTGGTCCTCTGTAGACCCCCTGACAGTGAGAGAGAGAGAAGAGACTGGGCCCCTGACAGGGGTACGCTGCATCCTGGCAAGCCTCAGCTCTGGGCTGCCACAGATTCGAGGCCCTGGCACCATTCATTCACATCCACTTAGCCCCAGAAAGCCCTCATCCCCCTTCACCCATCAGAGCTGGACTCTGGCTTCCCCGGGACAGGGCCCCTGCATGGGGAAGGGTGGCCCATTCTGCTCACCACTGGGATATTATAGCCTGGATGTTGGAAGTGGCCTTGGACCCTGGGCCCCCAGGGTCCTGGCTTTAGGACCATGAGCCTCCCCTGTGGAGCTTACTGTCCAGAATGACCGGCTGACCATGAGGCTGACTTGAGGTCCCTGTGACCATTTAGTTTCNGTGTGTGTGTGTGTGTGTGTGTAAGTGAAGAAGAACTAAAAAGCCTCCTGATAAAAGTGAAAGAGGAGAATGAAAACGTTGACTTAAAGCTCAACATTCAGAAAACGAAGATCATGGCATCCTATCACTTCACTTCACTTTTCCATCCCATCACTTCATGGGAAATAGATGGGGAAGCAGTGGCAGACGTTATACTTTTCGGCTCCAAAATCACTGCAGATGGTGACTGCCGTCATGAAATTAAAAGATGCTTAGTCCTTGGAAAGAAAGTTATGACCAACCTAGATAACATATTC
>SJYV01047380.1:2837475-2880667 GCA_006410875.1 Neotragus pygmaeus | reverse complement strand
CACACACACACACACACACGGCCACCCCACTACTCGACCACCATAAATACACGCACGCATACACATAGACACACACACCCTTCCCCCAAACACACACCATTACATACACATACATACTTCCCCCAGATTCTTCCCTTGCCTTAAATCTGGAGCTTCCACTTTTCCCCTCTTGAATTATCTTTAAAATAAGACTCTTAGAAAGAAGAGAAGGCCTGAACATTTGAGGAAAATCCTCAGCAGTTGCTTCTTTGGGAGGACCCAGTTCAGTTCAGTCGCTCAGTCAGATCTGACTCTGTGACCGCACGGACTGCAGCACGCCAGACTTCCCTGTCCATCATCAACTCCTGAAGCCTGCTCAAACTCATGGGAGGTCTCACTCAACCCTTAAAAGATGGGACTGTGTCGTGATTAAAAAGCTGGCCCAAATGCTGAAACCACGCACCCATAGCCAAAACAGTACCAGGACGCAAGTGGAGTGATGAGTGGAGATGAGCTGGGCTCTGCCACAGGCAGCCTGGCTTCGGTTCTGCCAGTGACTTCAACCTTGGCCTGATCCCTCTGCCATTTGGGGGGCGGGAGGGAACAGCTATGCAGACCCTGGGGCAGTCAAAAGGCGGCGGAACAGCGAAACTCCACAAATGGTTTTGAGTCCTCTAGTTACCGAGATTCAACTCTCACTAGAGTATATGTGCTTTCTCAGAATGCTGGTATGAACTTACCTAAGTTCCTCTCTCAGGTCAGAAACTAAGACCTCCCTAAGGAATACCATCAAGGTCCGGGTCCTGGGATTATCTCCCCATGCTCCAGAAAACGATCTGATGCAAGTGAGGCCCCCAGGAGAGGACTCTTGGCTGTCCCTTGCCATTCAAGCTTTGACATTCAGTGTTGGCCTCGGTCCTCAGCTAACCCTGAGAGCTACAGCCTCAAATGCTGTGAGACATTCGGCACCGTCCTTCATGAAAGCCAGTAACTTGAACTCAATCATTATTTTCTGACCTATTAGGCCGTGTTCTAGAGCTCGCAAGAAAATAAAAAGAGTTCCTGACCTCAAGGATCTACATGTTAGGGGAAATGCAGTGATCGATAATTCTGCTCAGACACAAATTTGCATCACTCCCTATGAAGCTGGTGTGTGGGAGTCATTGGCTAGTGANGGCCGTGTTCTAGAGCTCGCAAGAAAATAAAAAGAGTTCCTGACCTCAAGGATCTACATGTTAGGGGAAATGCAGTGATCGATAATTCTGCTCAGACACAAATTTGCATCACTCCCTATGAAGCTGGTGTGTGGGAGTCATTGGCTAGTGAGTGAGCCTGAAGGTAACTTAGCTCTAACACCCAGTGCAGCTTTGTTGATCATCATCACATATGCAATACTTTATGTAGAGCATAAACAAAACTTCGTTAAAAAAAAAAAGGCAGCCTTACTATCAGTAATGTAAGTTAAAACAAAATGAAGAGTCAAAAGAAGTAATAGCTCACAAGATAGAAAAACAAAAGTTTCTGCTAAATTAAAAAATGAAATTCAAAATTTGGTGGTGGCTCAGAACTTGGGATTGGTAAATCTATCATATCCCTTACGAGGAAATGGATTTAAAAATCACGTCATTAAAATTCAAAACTTCTGCCCCTCCAAAAACACTATCAGGAAAATGAAAAGCCAATCCCTAAACTGGGAAAAATTACTTGTAAAATATGTATCTGATAAAGGATTTCTATCGAGAATATATAAGAAAAAACTTTCAAAACTCAATAATAAAAAGAATAAACCAATAAAACTAACCAAAAAGTTTTAAAAGAGAAGATCTGCAAACAGCAAACACATGAGAAACGCTCAACATCAAGTCATTAGGAAAATGCAAATTAAAACCACAGTGAGATACCATCACACAACTATACAAATAGACAAAGTAAAAACAAAACAAAAAAGCCTGACACACTCAAACAAAAACAAAACAAAAAAACCTGACAGTAAACAGTGTTAGTGAGAACACAAAGCACCCAGGTCTCTCAAACACCGCTGAAGGGAATGCAATGTGGTACTATCATTTTACAAAAAAGTTTGGTGGTGTCTTATAAAGTTAAACATGCACTTAGTGTACCAACCAGCAATCCTACGCCTAGGTATTTATACAAGAGAAAAGAAAACATGTTTATACAAAACTTGTAGGCAAACTATTTTGGGTGACCGTTCATAATTTGCAAAACCATAAACAATCCAAATCCGTGAATGAACAGACCGAATGTGGTACATCCACACAGTGAAACACTACTCAGCAAACAAAAGGAATGAACTACTGATGATGAAACAACACAGATGAGTCACAAATGAATTATGCGAAGCAGAAGGAGATAGACACAGAAGGCTACAGAGTGTATCATTCCACTTTTACGACATTTAAGAAAAGGTAAAACTGCAGGGACAGGAAACAATTAGTATCTGCCAGTAGCTGGAGAAAGAGGTAGAGGTTGACTGCAAAGGGGCAAGAGGGAACTTTGGGGGGAAATGAAACATTCTGTATCTTGATTTTTGGTGGTGGTTACCAGGCCCTATGGGCTTCCAGGTGGTTACAGTGGTAAAGAATCCACCTGCCAATGCAGGAGATGGTTTCGATCCCTGGGTGAGGAAGATCTCCTGGAGAAGGAAATGGCAACCCACTCCAGTATTCTTGCCTGAAAAATCCCATGGAGAGAGGAGCCTAGAGGGCTACCGTCCATGGAGTAAGGAAGAGTTTCAGGCACAGCTGAGTGACTGAGGACACACCAGACTCTATACTTCCATCAAAACCTACAGAACTGTACACTGCATAGGGTTTATGTTACTCTATGCAAATTATACCTCTACAGACCTATCTTCATTTTTAAAAGCAATCTGTGTGTTTTAGTCACTGCAAAAACAACTCATCACAGGAGAAAAATTTTTTAAGTAATCAAAAAGTTTCAAAAGAAAACTTAAGTACGGTATGAGGATATGTGTGTGTTAGTCACATGAGGATATGTGTGTGTTAGTCACTCAGTCACGTTCGACTCTGATCCCATGGACTGTAGCCCACCAGGCTCCTCTGTCCATGGGATTTTCTGTGCAAGAATACTGGAGTGAGCTGTCATGTCATTTCCTTCTCTAGGGGATCTGCCCCCCCCCAAAAAAAACACCCAGAAAACAAAAACCTTGAAGGGAATATGATTCAGGCAATACTCAGAACTCTACAAACACTCTGTATTAATAAATACAGGGATTCTTCAATGCCCGAGGACACATCTCTTGCAAATGTCAAGAATTCGTGGCTGACCGGATACTGGGTGCCAAGAATATTTTTCTAACTTGGTAAAAGAGGCCCAGAATATAAAGGGAAATTCTTTGACCTCAGAATTCAAGCCCATTAGCTCGGCAAAAGAGAAGTTTCTGGGCAGAACCACTGATAGTGGGGGTTTTCCTCCCTTTAAATTTATTAAAGGAAAAAAAACAGACACAGAAGTTAAAATTGCCTAAATAACTTAAAACTGTTCTCACATCCCAATCCAGGGAATTGATTTTTGCCTAGATGACTAGAAGCAAGAGAATGGCCGTCCTGCCCCTCTTCCAAGTCCTCTTAACTGGGCATTGTCTTTTAATAGCAGCATGGAAACAAAATGAGTGAGGCTGGGCCTGTTTCCAGTAAAAGAATCAGAAAAAAAAAAAAAAACACTTAAAATAGAATCATGGAGGGAAAAATGGGAAGCAGTGATGGGAAAAGAAATGGTTTCCATCATTCAGAGAGGCGTCACTAAGCAAACTGGCTCCCACCTACATGCAGCCTCCTCAATTCTTCCTGTTCATTCAAATGTGGACAAGGATGGGGGGGGGGGAATGGGAGGGGGGTAAAAAGGGGAGGTGAAAAGGGAAAGGCGCAATTAAGAGTTAAAAATGGGACCACTGGAATCATTCTGAGGGTAATTTACGGCTCCATTCCACACCCTACCTTTGGCTGCCAGCCTCAGAAATGACAGGAAAGGTAAAAATAAAACAACTGCCAAGTCCATTCTACATGACAGAAAGACAAGTGATTTACTTCTGCACAATCTGGAGAACAGAGAAACATTCTCAACAGTGGCAGCTTTCTGAGACTGAAAAATTCACTTTAAGAGAGACTATATACTACATCTCATTCCAAGTTGTATGTTGGGCTTCTAGCGGAAGCGGTCAGTGTCTCATTCCACCCCACCCCGACTTGGGGCAACAGGGAATGACCTGGGGTTCCCTGAACACAGAAGCCCCTCACTTATTTGTCCCATGTCCTGAGATAGTTCAAGGGCACAGGACGCTCCAGCAGCTCAGGAGACTGTCAACCTCCAGGATACACAGCAGGAAGCTGCAGGGGGCCGACCCTGAACACAGGGCTTCAACTTCTGCCATAGGTGGGCCAGAAAAGGCTCTTCCACCTTCTTTCCCCTGGCATCACCTCTTGCTTGAACCTGGCCTATCACAGAACATCCCTGAGCTACAGCCACAGACCTGAAAGGCCCAAATGGTACCAGAATGGTGGTGCCCAGGGCGTTATTTCTAAGTGTTCTGACACAACAAATCACAAAGGCAGGGGTTCAGCAGGAAGGAGGCACGCTCCTTAAAGAATATGCTCATCAGACGTTCCTCCAAATCTCCCTCTAAACTCCTCCCAAGGAAAATTTGGAGCTTTTGCTGATCGACTCGCTGGCATCCTCTTCTCTGGACTCTTCGCCCAGCTGGCTCCTCATTCAAATCCTGGTCTAAATGTCCCTCACCTCCCAGGCTGCACTAAACTCCCTGACTTCTCTGGCATAGCATTCTATCCTTTTCCTTAATGGCATTTTTTTTTTAACTTTTTATTTTGTATTGGGATATAACTGACCAACAATGTTGTGATAGTTTCAGGTGAACAGCTGAAGGGACTCAGCCTTTCTATTTGTAATTTATGTTTGTGTATCTGTTTAATGTCTAACTTCAACAAGGCCCATGAAGGCGGAAGCCGTGTCTGTTTAGGTGTAACTTTGTATAACCAGCACCTAGCATCTGTGTGGCCCCACAGTAGGCACAAAGAAACATTTGCCGAATCAATAAAAGACACAAGCTCTCAAGTACAAAAGCACTCTTGGGCCTATAACCTCTAATATTTCCCATGATCCTGGCAATCCAGTCACTCCTCACCTCCCTGTCTCCAACCACCTCTTTAAAGAATGGAATCTATGCCAAGAGATGGAACCCACAAGATAGTAGATATTGAGCAGTGTCAGAGCTAGCGTCTTCCAAAAACGTTAGCCTTCAACATCATGTAAGAACATTCTCTAATCTACAAACCAGGGTCTACAAATAAAAATCATATCATTACACTTTTTTTGTGCTACATATACTAAAATTGCAAGACAATCTCCACATCCAACCAAATTTTATTTATCATGGTTTTGTTGTTGTTGTTCTAGCTATAATTTTCAAGCACTCTCCAACAGGTAAAGACTAAGGAATCGACTGAACATGGGAATTAAGAGATATCTTGTGTGGCAGAAATATTTTCTAAAATGCCCCTCCTCCCAAAGACACCCCACCTCAATGCATAAAACCAGGGAATGTGACGACATATCACACAGCCTAAATTCCTGCTGAGCATGTGGCCTTACTCAAGTTGGACGGCTTAAAGAGAGATGGCAATGCCCTGTGAAATCAGTGCTCATCTCACAGGGGTGCCATTTCTATGATCCAAATATCCTTCATGAGACACACCCTCCTGACATTCCAACCATCAGTTGGGGATGTGAATAGTTATCTATATGTGGGACACCACTGTTCTCAGAGGGTCAGTGACTAACACTCTCTCCTGGTAGAGTTCAGGAACATGGACATTACTACACATGCTTTTTCCAAATAAGACATATTTATGTGTCAGCTTATCTCTGATTTCAGTGCTAACCATCGAAGTTGTAAGGACTTGAAAAGAACAATCCAAGAAAAGGGATCGAAGTGGAATTATCAATCATGAAGGATAAATAAGACAGGAGGAGCAGAGACTTCCCTGGTGGTCCGGAGGTGGGGACTCCATGCTTCTACCGCAGGGTGCGTGGGTTGCAGCAATGGTTGGAGAACTAGGACCCTGCATGCCGCAGCCAAAAAAAAAAAAAACAGGTGGAATCCACCACGCTCTTGGCGGTCTCGCTAAGCTTTAGAAAGACAAGGCTGTCCTGATAAAAAGTCTCCCCTGTACCCTGTGCCCCTGAAACCATCACTTCTCAGGGAGTCGAGGTGCCAAGGAATGTAAACTGGTAGCAAGACCCACCCTGAAGTCCTGGCAAGTGAGAAGCAGGAACACAAGACTCTTTCAACTCAACAAGGATTCACTGAGCTGCTGCTACGTGCAGCAGAGCACTATTCTGGGCCCTGGTGGGGACACAAAGATGCATAAGGCCCAGATGAGTTTAGCTGAGAATTCCCCCTGTCCCCCTCCCCACCTTCAAAACAAGAGTGCTGTAGATGGGAGAGAAAAAAAAACCAACTCCTCAGGAGTCCCCATTTCATCATTCTTCTCTACACGTAAAGCAAAACTGTAGGGTGTGATTTCAAATAAAGGTTCCTTTACCTTTTTTAAAGGGAAAAACTTTAAAGAGAAAGAACAAAACCAACCATAGTTCTTCATCTCCCCTTCTCCTTCACCAAACAGTAGTGATTCACACCATCTCCCACTCTAGACTTTCACTAATCTCATGTTAAAAATTGTTGTCAATTTCTTATTTGAAAGTTGTACCTTCAAAGGCCATTTATGAGCACACAAAATAGACCCGACACATAGACGTGCCATGAAAGTCCAAGAGAAGTCCCAGTCCAAACAGAAAATCTTCAGACAGGGAGCCAGGGAAGAAATTCTTGTTCTCTCTATGCTGTTAGGTGCAGAATTTCACATTCCATTATCAAATAATCCGTGAGCCAAAGATACCTTCAACTCATAAAGACAAAGAAAAGGCAGGCCAAACGCAGGCTTAAAGTGGCTAGTTAGCTTAGCAAAGAGAGACAAAGAAAGCAGAACAGACAGCACTTAAAAGGCAAGAGGATAAAAAGATATTATGAATCACAGAAACAAATGGACCAACCATGACAGTTTAAAGATACGAGGTATTATATTGGTTTGGGTTTGTTTTTCAATCTTTTTTTTTTTTAATTGAAGTACCGCTGACATACAAACTGTATTAGTTTCAGGTATACAACATAGTCATCCAACATTTATATACATTCTGAACTGATGTATATAAAGTCTAGGAATCATCTGCCACCAAAGTGATCACAAAATTATTGCCCATATTCCCCACACTGTACATTATATTCTCATGACTTATTTATTCTATAACCAGAAGTCTACATCTCTTAGTCCCCTTCATCTAGTTCTTACAACTTGCCACCCTCCTTGTATTGTTTGTTAAAAATCCAGTTCAATGATGTTTTGAGCAACACCATCTAATATATAAGCACCAAAAATGTGGAAACTAAATGGATGCAGAAAATATGACAAGAAAATACAAAACAAAAGGAAGCTGGGGAAGTTATGCTAATACCAAACTAAACTAAATCATTTTTAAATGATTTTTTAAATTCAGGCATAATTTACATATAGTAAAATTCACTCCCTTTCAAGGGTAGAGTTAAATGAGTTTTACCAGCATATGCAATCATGTTATCATCACCACGATCAAGATATAAAACACTTACACTGCCCCTCAAAATTTCTTGGTGCCCTTGGTAGTCAATCCCTCCCCTCAATTCCCAACAATTGCTAACAGGATTTCTGTCCTAATCATTTTGCCTCTTCCAGAATGTTATATAAATGGAATCACATAGAATGCAGCCTTTTGTGTCTGGCTTTTTAAAATTTACCATCTTAACCATTTTATTTTACTTATTTATTTACTTTTGACCCCACCACCTGGCTTGCAGGATCTTAGCTCCCCGACCAGGAATTGAACCTGGCCCCAGGCAGTGAGGCTTCCCTGATAGCTCAGTTGGTAAAGAATCCACCTGCAATGCAGGAGACCCCAGTTAATTCCTGGGTTGGGAAGATCCCCTGGAGAAGGGAAAGGCTATCCACTCCAGTATTATGGGCTGGAGAATTCCGTGGACTGTATAGTCCATGGGGTCGCAAAGAGTCAGACACGACTAAGCGACTTCCACTTTCTCTTTCACTTTCCAGGTAGTGAGAGCGTGGACTCCTAACCACTGGACTGCCAAGGAAGTCTTTTGTATATCTGGCTTCTTGCATTTAGCATAATTCTTTTGAGAGTTATCCATGTTGTTTAATGCTGTTCCTTTTTATTGCCCAGAACAAATAAAATTTTAAAGGTGCTAGAAAAAGAGAGGATCACAAGATAAAAATTTCAATTCACCCATAAGACGTATTTCAAACTTGTATAGTGGGTCCAAGAATAAAACCTTTAAATACACAAAGCAGAAATTCTTGGATACAACCTGGCCCCACCTATTAACCGCCATCACCTCCTCCTATTTTCCCATCATTCCCTCCACTCCAGCCAGACTGGCCTCCTTCAACTCCAAAGGCTGACTCCCAGCTGGGTTCCTTGGCAAGAGCCACTCCTCTGCCCAAAGTCTTCCCTGATGAGAGAGCCTCATGGAGAAATCCCTCACCTTCTTCAAGGCTTTGCTTACAGGTCGCCTTCTTAACCATGCCTCTCTCAACTGCATTATTTCATAGTGCATCCTGTTGCTATGTAACGAGTCCACAAGATCAAACCTGTAGACAAGGTCAGCTGGGCCTTTGCGGCTGTAATTTTGGCAGGATGGTAGGGGGTGGATGCCAGAATGAAGTGAACTAATACATAAATACGAATAAGGATAGGAGACTCAGAATATTGAGACTAGTATTTTCGCTACATTTTCAATAGGTATGGGTACATAACAACTTCAGGAAATCCTGTGATGTGTTCTGTGCTTTAGTTCTGTGACTATTTTTACCTAATGCAAAGTGGAAAACCTAAATATAGAATTGTTCCAGTGTATAAAAAGAGTCGTTCTATTTAAGTTATTGAGTATGCCATCATAAAGACAGTCGCTAAACCAAACCCTAAATCTCCACTTCCACAGACCTTGGCGCTTTCAAAAGGAGCCAAGCAGGAGCAACAGACTCCTAAAGGAAACGTCTAACCTCATCACACCAAACCACAGCCACAAACACCGTGGCTTCAGCAGACCTTTTCCCCACCATCCACATCTGTCCAAAGCATTTCCAGTCAGTTCTGTTCCGATCTCTGATCATCACATACCCAAACTGCGCTAGTTCCTGTGACTCAAGTCTTTTCTCTGAGACCCATACTCTTTACTGACTTCTCTCTAAACATTTTCCTTTTTGTTGTCTTTTTCTTTTAATTATTTATTTATCTGGGTACTCCAGGTCTTAGTTGCAGAATGCAGGTTTTAGTTCCCTGATCAGACTGCTGCATTGGGAGTGTGGACTCTTAACCATAGGTCTACCAGGGAAGTCCCAACTCTTGCCCTTTCAATTACCATTTTCTAGGACTGAGAAGGCGATGGCACCCCACCCCAGTACTCTTGCCTGGAAAATCCCATGGACGGAGGAGCCTGGTAGGCTGCAGTCCATGAGGTCACTAAGAGTTGAACACAACTGAGCGACTTCACTTTCACTTTTCACTTTCATGCATCGGAGAAGGAAATGGCAACCCACTCCAGTGTTCTTGCCTGGAGAGTCCCAGGGACAGGGGAGCCTGGTGGGCTGCCATCTATAGGGTTGCACAGAGTCAGACACGACTGAAGCGACTTAGTAGTAGTAGTAGGACTGAGAAGTCCTAGAATCCAGATACAGGTCTCGTTAAAGTAGAAATTTCAGCACTGCCCCCTAAATCATGGAGACCCTTATGCTGGTTCCATTGTGCAATGTCAGGAATACATTTTGTGGTCCTCTGCATCTCCTAGGTTTGGCTTGCGTTCTCCTCCTATGGATACACTTTGAGAGGAAGGACTCTGCCCCAGAGTCACTTAGTGCCACTGTTCCACAGAGCCTACTAAGCACTAATCACGGCCATTATGGGGGAAGTCATTTTAAAGCGACAGCTTCAGACTTCCCTGGTGGTTCAGTCACTAAGACTCCACACTCCCAATGCAAGGGCCCCAGATTTGATCCCTGGTCCAAGAGCTAGATCCCATATGCTGCAACTAAGTGTGTGCATGCTGCAACGGAGTCACCACCTGTAGCTAGTCCTCCACTCCTCTCTCTCCAGTTCCCACATCAATCCTCCTGATCCCCAGGTCCTAGGGACCTGAATCTAGGAATCCTCTAGGTCCCTGAGTCTAGCCTTGGCCTCCACTGTGTCAAGACATTCCTACCTTCTTCTGCCTTCTCCTGCGTCCCTTCTCCTACCCTTTCACTCCAGGGGCTAGCAGACTCTCTGACAACAAGGCAGCTAGGTTCCGGAAGCAGTTTGTTGTTTTAGTTGCTAAGTCATGTCCAACTCTTTTGCAACCCCACAGACTGTAGCCTGCCAGGCTCCTCTGTCCATGGGATTTCCCAGGCAGGAATACTGGAGTGGGTTGCTATTTCCTTCTCTAGGGGATCTTCCCAACCCACGGACCGAACCTGTGTTTCCTGCATTAGCAGGTGGGTTCTTTACCACTAGTGTCACCTGGGAAGCCCAAATGAATGAGTATGTGCTGTATTCAAATAAACTTTTATTTACAAAAAGAAGTGGTCAAGAGGATAAGAAGACAAGACTCAGACTGGAAGAAAATATTTGTAAAAACATATCTTGATAAAAGACTGTTATCCAAAATATACAAAGAACTCTTAAAACTCAACAACAAGAAAAGGAAAACCTGATTTAAAAAATGGGCAAAAGGCCTGAACAGACACCTCACCAGAAAAGATATATAGATGGCAAATGAGTATATGAAAAGGTGTTCTACATTGTATGTCACTAGGGAAATGCAAGTAGACACCACAACAGGCCTATCAGAAAGGCCAAAATCTACAACACTGACAACACCAAATGCTGCTGAGGATGTGGAGCAACAGGAACTCTCTCATCTGTTGCTGGTGGGGATATAAAATGGTATAGCCATTTTGGAAGACAACTTGGCAATTTGTTACAAAACTAAAAGTACTCTTTTGTTCTTACCACACAACCTAGCAATTGCTCTCCTTTGTATTTATCCAAAGAAGTTGAAAACATGTCCACATAAAAATTTGCACAGGGCTGTTTACAGTAGCTTTGTTCAAAACTATCAAAACTCAGAAGCAATTAAGATGTCCCTCAGTATGTGAATGGATAAATAAACTGTGGTATGTCCAGATTATGAAATATCATTTCAGTCAATTCAGTTCAGTCACTCAGTCATGTCCAACTCTTTGCAATCCCGTGGTCTGCATGCAGCATGCCAGGCATCCCTGTCCATCACCAACTTCTGGAGTTCACTCAAACCCATGTCCATCAAGTCAGTGATACCATCCAACCATCTCATCCTCTGCTGTCCCCTTCTCCTCCCACCTTCAATCTTTCCCAGCATCAGGGTCTTTTCAAATGAGTCAGTTCTTCACATAAGGTAGCCCAAGTATTGCAGTTTCACCTTCAGCATCAGTCCTTCCAATGAATATTCAGAACTGATTTCCTTTAGGATGGACTGGTTGGATCTCCTTGCAAGAGTTCAGGAGACTCTCAAGAATTTTCTCCAACACCACAGTTCAAAAGCATCAATTCTTTGGCACTCAGCTTTCTTTATAGTCCAACTCTCACAACCATACATGACTACTGAAAAAATCAAAGCTTTGACTAGATGGACCTTTGCTGGCAAAGTAATGTGTCTCTGCCTTTTAATATGCTATCTAGGTTGTTCATAACTTTTTTCCAAGGAGCAAGCATCTTTTAATTTCATGGCAGCAGTCACCATCTGCAGTGACTTTGGAGCCCCCCAAAATAAAGTTTGTCACTGTTTCCATTGTTTCCCCATCTATTTGCCATGAAGTGATGGGATCAGAAATATTATTTAGTTCTAAAAAACAAATGAGCTATCAAACCATGAAGAGACACAGAGGAACCTCAGATGCACATTACTAAGTGAAGAGCTACAATCTGAGCTACAAATTTTATGATTCCAGTTAGATGACATTCTAGAAATGGCAAAACTATATAGACAGTAAAAAGATCAATGGTTAACAGAATACAGGAGATCTTTAGAGCACTGAAACTATTTTGTATAATGCTATAATGGTGGATGCATGTCACTATACATGTGTCAAAATCATAAAGTACACAACACCAAGAGTGAACCCTAATATAAACTATGGACACTGGAAGATAAAGTCTCTCGTTATCGTTTGGGATGATGATGTGTAAATGTAGGTTCAACGATTGTTGAACACAAACCACTCCAGTGTAGGATGCAGATGCCCTGCTCACCCCTGCGGGAGGCTGTGTATATATGGTAGGTGGGAAATCTCTGTACTTGCTGCTCAGTGTTGCTGTGAACCAAACACTGCTCTAAACAAACAAACAAGTGGCAGCCTGGACTTGACCTGCAGACCACGGCTGGCTTCAGCTATCATCCTGAATATCTTGTGTCAGCATTACCAAATGACTCATATGTCCAAATGTGCCAAGTTCTCTTGTTCTCAATTGCCTTTGCCGATGCTGTTCCCTCACCCTGAGCGACTTCCCTTTCCCCCACTTCACTGGTCTGCAAACTCCTTCAAACTAAAGATCAAACGTGTGACGTCTTCCCCTATTATTCCCTGGTGGATTTAGGTAAACTTTCCACTAGCTTTGCTCACCACCACTATGGGGTCCATTGCACTACATTGGAACTGTCAACTCTGTCTGTCTCCCACCAGATGCCAGTCCTCAATGTCAAGGGCCATGACTTTTTTATCTTTTTATCTACAACCCAGCTGGCATTCATGTTTGTGGAACAAATATTGCCTCCAACAAAAACTGCCTCCAATAAAGACCAATGAGATAAAACGGAGCTGAATAAACAAACATTCAATAGAGAATTCCCTGCTGGTCTAGTGGTTAAGACTCTATGCTTCCAATGCCAGAAACCTGAGTTCAATCCTTGGTCAGGGAACTAAGATCCCACAAGCCATGTGGCACAGCCAAAAAACAAAAACAAAACCCTAAAACAGAAAAGGTATAATAATGCATAATTTTAATCAGTGCAGAATTAATAAATTAACATATAAATAAATGTGTACTTCATCTCGATGATGACCTTTCAATGTATGGCTTTGGGAATGCAGGGTAGCTCTTGTCCATGGTCTCAACCCTATTCCTTACATACCATCTACTCAGACGAGAGCCCTGCAAGTTCCTTCTGTGCAGGAACCGGGTCTCAGTTATTACTATCAGTCAGTTCAGTTCAGTCGCTCAGTCGTGTCGGACTCTTTGCAACCCCATCAATCGCAGCACGCCAGGCCTCCCTGCCCATCACCAACTCCCGGAGTTATTACTATACGAGTAAACAAATTACTCCTATTCCTTTTCTTGCCCCTATCTCTTCCCCAGCAATGGTAATGAGCCTACAGCTAGATTTTAAGTAGAAGTTATTGGGCGGGAGCCCTGAATGGAGACCATAAAGACATTTGGATCAGTGGCACACTGACAGGGTGACATCGCCACATCACTGCAGGCTGAAGGGAATTCCCTGGTGGTCAGTGGTTAGGAATCGGTGCTTTCTCTGCTGGGGCCCCAGGTTCAGTCCCTGGTTGGGAAACTAACGTCCTCAAGCGGCACAGTGTGGCCCAAAATAACTAACTAACGACAGTTCCGAATCAAGCACCGTTAGTCATCTCCGTGGCAGGACAGGTGGCAGTAGCCAACAATGACAGAGAGTGGCCCAGCGCCTGAAGGCTCAGCTCCCATCTGCCTCTCACGCCCATTAGCTCTGCTTCCCGGTCTACGCTGGTCCCCCAAGGCCTTCCAGCAGTGTTCCCAGCAGCCTCACGCTCGGTGAAGTTTATTTTTCTTTCCTTTCTGGGCCAGGCTGTCTGCAGACTCAGCTGATGAGCTATTTAGAGCTCACCAGAGACCTTGGGCCTTTCCATGTCTCTGAGATTAGGGTTTTTAAATCTCCAGAGGTCACTAATGCCAAGGCAAGGGAGTCAATAAATCTGATGTGCTTTCATCAGAGCAGGATGAAAAGGGAGAGAGGAAAGGAGGGTGGATGAAAACTCTATCATGGGAGGGAATGAACTCACATGTCAAAGAACTGTGTGGGAGCTTGTTAAAATGCAGATTCTGACCAACACGGTCCAATACTGACGGCTGATGGGGAACAGAGGCCTCCAGCCCTTCACACCAAACACACACACAAACATGCTCATGCACACTCATGTACATTCACACATATTCTTATAATAAATATGTATATAGTATATAATAAAGAAAAATTAATTATTTAAGCCCCTAGATCTTCTTAACCAAGATCTCTTTCACAGATTTCAGGCCTATAAGTGAAAACCTTTATGAACCCAAAATCAAATTCAACCCATTCTTCCGTCTGTTCATACCATTTTCCTGAAGGACGATGGAAAATCTATAGGGATTCTAGACAGAGGAGCTAGTTGTTCAAGTTGGAAGAAACCTTTTTTTTTTTAATTTTTTTGTTTTGTTTTGGGGTATAGCCCATTAAGGATTGACAATGTTGTGACAGTTTCAGATGAACAGTGAAGGGAGTCGGCCATACATATACATGTGTCCATTCTTCCCCAAACTCCCCTCCCATCCAAGCTGCCACATAACATTCAACTGAGGTCCATGTGCCATACAGTAGGTCCGTCTTGGTTATCCATTTTAAATACAGCAGTATGTCCACATCCATCCCAAACTCCCTACCTCTCTCTTCCCTCCCACCTCCCCACTACCATAAGTTCATTCTCTAAGTCTGAATCTCTTTCTGTTCTGTAAGTTTATTCATATTATTTCTTTTTAGATTCTGCATATAAGAGATGTCAATGGATATTTATCCTTTTCTGTCTGCAAGTCAGAAGGAATCTTAAGTCTGTGCTTGGAGCAATAGCATAGTTCACAGACAGTCCTATGATGGTTTCACCCATCAGTTGACACCACCTTAACTCCCTGCTTTCATGTAATAGCCAAGGAGGAGGAGGTGAAATCACAGGTGATGAAGAATCAGCAAACCACAGAGGGATTCCGATGCTCTGGCTTTCCACCTTCAGTCTGGAATTTCCCAACCATTTCTCACCTGACAGTATCTTTGAAGAGGGCTGCCTGTACCATCGGGGATCCCCCTGCTAGGTTCTTTTTCCCTCCATGCTCACCCCACTGTTAGCTTCTCTAGTTACCACTGTTAGCCCCTAAGCCACTGTACTGAACCCTTGGACGCTGGACAAGTCTCTCTGCAAACTTCCACCCTCCCTCTCCTCAGTGTCTTCCTCTCCACGCACTCCTCTCTTCTCTCTCAGAGCCTCCCATGGTGTGAAACTTCACATACATTGCATATGCCATGAAGTTTGCATGTGGAAAGCAGACACCATGCTTCTGGCAAGCCTCATGCAAGGTGATGTGTGCACGACACCGGGCACACAGGAGATCTGCAAAACCTGAATTGACTTAGGCACGGTTCCCAAGTCAGCCCTCATTCCAGCAAAATAAAACAAACACTTGGGGATTATTGGAGGGTGTGGAAGGCCTTCCCTGTGCCAACTAGCACACACTCTCCCAGGGGGCTCCTCAACACTGGAACAGGGAACACGGGCTGAGGATGCAGGCCGGGACAGTGCACGCACAGGGCCCTGGGTACCCCACACAACGGCCCCCACTCCACGCACAAAATGGCACCAGACTGGCCCTCTCAGGCCACCAGGATTACTGCTATTCTGACACACGGTCTGGCAGTGGCCAGCTTTCATCTGGATCCTGTTTCCAAGGCCCAGATGACATTCTCCCACCTGGTACCTCTAAGTGGTGGAAGCACAGCCGCCAAGGCCAGCGTGGAGCATCATCTTAGAATCACCAGCTCCACTGCTGTAAAGATGAACAGGGCGGAAGAGAAACGAGTGCTCGTCATCCAGCCTGAAGAAACCCAAAGTTCTGAAACCTATCTGCCTCAATAATAGACAACAATCTCTGCAACCGAACACCATCCCTATTCAGCTTACCTAGATTGGTAGATGATAATTTCTGTATTTTGAAATATATCATGCAAATGAAAGAATCTATTAAATATTCAGTTAAAAGAAAAAAAAACCCTGGGCTAAGAAATAGCATTCCCAGTACCCAGAAACTTTCATTGTGCTTTTTCTTCATTAAACCCACCCACCAGTGACAACCATCCTCCTGAATTCAGGGTTAATGATTCCCTTCTGTTTTTTACAGTTTTACCACCCATGAAGGTATCCATAAAATATATATACATATATATATACACACATGGTTTCATTTTACATTTTTAAACTTTATATAAATGACATTATACTATATATTTTTTCTGTCACCTTCAGCTCTTATTCAACATTATGTTTCTGAGATTCCAAGACATTGATATTAACTTTATATTCCCCATTTTTTTGCTACCAGACAGCATTTTGTTGCAAGACTATACAACAGTGTGTGATATTAACTCTTTCTTTACTCAACCAGACCCACTGAGTGATATTAAGGTGGCTGGTCTGCTAATAACTTTATGCCATGGGTGGTGATACCGTGCTGGCTTCCATGTGGCAGCCCAAATGGCAAAACAACTAGAGATGTTCTGCCTGATGACCCGTAACGAGTGGGAAAGACCCCACTAGGAGACGGAGCCATGCGGTCCTGTTTAGCAAGCACCTGGAAATGTTCCTGGATGAACTTGGGGAAATGAATCCTTAAGATACGGCTCTTACACGGTTTCGGTTCTGTAGCTTTATAAAGCAGGGGCAGGATAGGAAAAAGCTGCTTTCACACTGCAATCTTCACCTTCATGGGCACATCAGAGCACCTTTGATCATGGAGAACAGCACCCAAGTCCAAGAAAAACCTACCCTTTCAGACGGCGAAAGCTAAATATTTAGTCTGGGAGGCGGCAGGCCGAAGCCTGTCATTCTCTCTGCCACAGGAAACCAAGGACAGCGGAGGATTGTCCCTGAGTCCTGAAGGTTTGATTCATCACCCTCCTAACTACAGACTCCTGGACAGGAAAGCTTCATCATGCGTTACGTCCCAGGTTTCGGGGTGGGTAAGTGGGGCGTGAAAGACAGTCTCCAGATGCAGCCCCTGGCCACCTTTACTGCACAATGCCTGTGTGCAAGGCCCTCAGATGGTATTGTGTGTTAGTCAATTATGTCTGACTCTTTCTGACCCCATGGACTGTAACCTGCCAGGCTCCTCTGTCCATGGGATTCTCCAGCAAAAATGCTGGAGTGAGTAGACATTCCCTTCTCCAGGGGATCTTCCCAACCCAGGGGTTGAACACAGGTCTCCTGCATTACAGACAGTTTCTTTACCATCTGAGCCACCTAACTCATCCCAATTAATTCCTGCAGTGATCCCATGAGGCAGGCAATACCTCCATTTTACACCTGAAAAGACTAAGAGGCTGAGAAGTTTGATGACTTGCCCAATAACGTATAGCAAGTCAATGACAGGTCAGGATTCAGTCTCCATCTGCTGCCAGACCCTCACACTCATCCAGTAGACCACCCTGCCACTCCCTGTGTGCATGGTGACTTCATAAAGGCCACACATCCAAGTGTTTGCCACCAAATGGCAGCGGGTTCCATGCGAACATACAGTGAATACCTAGATGGCAGAGGCCTGTGACAAGTCACAGACCACACATGGAAAATGCAGCAGTAGCCAGGCAGATAGAGGAGGCTCCCACACGGCTTCAATTACCTGTAAGCACTCTGTCCACTGACGATTAACTACCATTGAATGTCCACTGTGTGTTGTGGGCAAAGTTGTGGCCAATTTTCTGTTGAAGCCTGGCTACTGCTCTAACAATCAACAACCTCAACACAAACAAGAGCACAAAGGAGGGCTATCCAGATATGTGAATTTCAAGGTCTACCAATCAGAGAACTTCAGAGAGCAACAAATAGCTCAAGAACTTAAGTCCGAACCTGTTAAGAGCTGGACACTGCCTTCCTCCAGCCCCAGATTAAGTGACATCAGTTGTGCTTGACACAAATTTTCCAAGTCAGCTCAAAGACCACGATGGCAGTGACAAGCACCAGGGCTCAGAGGCAGCATTCTCACAGTGAGCACCTGAGGTGTTCCTCTCCACCAACCACTCATCACTGAAGAGATTTGGTTTTTCTAGCTCTGGGTGCCAATGGTGCCACTGTTGATACAAGATTTGCCAGTTGTATTGTTGGTACTTGACCCTGTGAGACTCCAGTAGTCATGTATGGATGTAAGAGTTGGACTATAAAGAAGGCTGAATGTTGAAGAATTGATGCTTTCAAATTGTGGTGCTGGAGAAGATTCTTGAGAGTCCCTTGGGTAGCAAGGACATCAAACCTGTCAATCCTAAAGGAAATCAATCCTGAATATTCATTGGAAGGACTGATGCTAAAGTTGAAGCTCCAATACTCTGACCACCTGATGTGAAGAACTAACTCACTGGAAAAGACCCAGATGATGGGAAAGACTAAACGGCAGGAGGAGAAGGGGACAACAGAGGATCAGGTGGTTGAATGGCATCACCAACTCAATGGACATGAGTTTGAGCAAAGTCCGGGAGATAGTGAAGGACAGGGAAGCCTGGTGTGCTGCAGTCCATGGGGTCACAGTCAGACACCACTGAGCAACTAAACAACAACCACCCTGTGAGACCCAGCTACTTTTCCCAACTTAAAGTCTCTCTTCTCTGTGATAGACTTCAGGATATGAGGCCAGAGCTCTGCAGAAGCTTGGAGAAGAGACAACAGGGAAATGGTACCTCTGCTCCTAATGATGCTATAGACGGAAGATCCAAACGTCTAACTCTCTCTTGTTCCTGATGCCTGCTCGCCTTCAAGACCTCACAAGTCCTCAAGACCACAAAATCCAGACAGGCTGATCACTGTCTGCAGTGCAGTCTTTCCAGATACTGTGGGTATACAGCAGCCCCAGCTCGCTATATACTCTGTTTCTTAAAGCATTATTCCCCCATGCCCCAGGACTTGTTTGGAAAGATTTTACCATTCACCTGCTCTCTGGTTTACAACTACATTCCATATGATTATTTTCCTTAAAATTTCTTTAAAATGTCTAGGAATTTTGTACAGTGTAACAAACAATGAAACAATAAGCAATATATAATAAAAACTCCTCCCCATCTAATATATTTAAAACTATTCCCCTGCCTGGGAATTTAGTGGCCACGGAGATGAGTATGCACCATTAACACAGGTGTAAGATGGGGATGTCAATAAATAAAATTAAGTCTAAAAATAACATCATTTGTGATGTGTATATAACAAGTATAATACACCTCAGACTCTGAGTGCAGGAAGTCTGGATCAGTACTCCAAAGGGAATCATGGATCATCCCCACAAACAAAAATGTACTGAGAGAAAATGTCACATACACAAAAACACTGCTCTGAGGACTTCCCTGGTAGTCTGCTGGTTAGAATTCTTCCTGCTAATGCAGGTCGCAGAGGTTTGATCCCTGGTCCAGGAGGATCCCACAGGCCTTGGGGCAGCTAGGCCTGTGCACCACAACTACCGAAGCCTGTGTGCCCTAAGGACCATGCTCTGCAACAAGAGAAACCACTGCAATGAGGAGCCTGTGCACCACAGGCTAGAGAGCAGCCCCAGCTCGCCGTTAATTAGAGAAAATCTTTGCACAGCAAGCCTAAATAACAAGGAAAAAAAAAAGAACCAGTGCTCTAAGTGTTCCTTTGTATCTCCTGGAAGGATAACTGTGGCCATGGTACCTGATCATCAAAAAGCAGTCAAGCTCTGCTCAACTGAACAATAAACAACTTGGTCCATCCCCATCTTTGTCAAGGAACCACTGACCCGTTTGAGAATCCTGAGTTGTGTATTCCCCTCTGGGTCATATTGACATACTTATAAGTCTTGCAAGTCAGTTACAAGCTCTCTGGAAATTTCTGACAGTTTCTAACATAAACTGTTCCGCATCACTTTCCCACATGTTTTCAGGAGCTCTGAGCAACTCCTGGCTCCCCCTCCTTCACAGGGCAGGAGGAGGATGTCTTACCGGGATCTCCCACCAAAGCAGTTTGTGCTGGGGGGCTGGTGGCGGTTCTCTGGAGCGACGGCTGTCCCGCTGGATTCTCTCGAAGGTGGCTGTGAAACTGGAAAAGGGATCCATCGTAAGAAAGAAACATTGAGAAGCTCACACCTCTGTTCAAGATGTGGGTACGGCAACACTACTAACTACATGTTTCCACCCCCGAGGAACAGCGAGTGTCCACTAAGCTGCAGCTGCCAGCCAAGCAAGGACAGGGATGGCCAGGTGAGATCTGACTAGGGCCAAGGAACAAAGGGGCTCAAACCCGGGAAACACTTCTTCTTCAAGATCCTCAAGAACATCTCAGGCACTTTACAAGCACATTGCCTTATACATTATGTGAAACCACACCACGTGAGACAGAGGCCAGATGCTGGCCATGCAAAGTGGGGGAAAGGAATTGGGGCATCTCTCCACATCGCAATCAGAGAGCTTTTGAAAAGCCAAATCAGGGACATCCCTGGCAGTTCAGGGGTTAAGAATCCCCCTTCCAATGCAGGGGACATGGGTTCCATCTCTGGTAGGGGAACTAAGATCTACATGCCACAGGACAACTAAGCCCACAACTAGAGAGCCTGTGGGCCACAATGAAGACCTGATGCAGCCAAAAAAATAAATAAATATTTAAAAATAAAATTAAAAAACTTAATAAAGTCAGATCAGATCCAATCTAAATCAAATCATGACACTCTCGAGATTAAAAATCCTTCAACAGCTTTCTGCTTCCCAACACCTCACATCCCCACCTTGGCCTGCCTAAACTCACGTTCTAGCAAGTCTCAGCGTCCTCAAAGAAAACCTTCTCTGGGTCCCTAATGTAGATGAGATTCCCCTTAAAGTGGAAGAACCTCACACCACCCAGCACTCTTCCTTCATAGCAAGTCAGTTATGATTATGTAATTATTTGTGCATTTACTCGTTTGGTGTCTAACATCCCCTGCCCCTGCACAAGCTCTAGGGAGCAGAGACCAGGTGAATTTTGCCCCTGCCATCTGGCCAGTACCTGGTTCAGGAGCTAGTACATACCCAGTGCCCAATTATGGACATATGTGCTGAATGAGTGAATGACACGTGTTCTCTAGATGCACCTAAAGCGCCCCAAGCACCATGCAGCCCAGCTGAGGGAGGATTTGCAGCAGTAAGGCCCATCCAGTCACTGAGACTCCACCCAAATGCCCTTGAGACAGAACTCGAATCTCACCCCCTGCACCTATGGAAAGCCTGGTTGGGGCCTGGAAAGTGCCATAGTTACATCACATTTAATGAGAAAATATTATGCAGAGAGCCAACCCATTTCAGACCTCGGACGTCATGAAATAATTTCCTGCTAGATCCAAAGGTGACTAATTTCAGACTAGATGAAAAGAAACAAACCGCCCACATTCAGGATGAGGCAGGAATCACTCTCCAATTTCCCTGCTTCTTGCCTGTATGTTCCTGGTGTGAATCTCTGATATACACGGTTCCCTTCTCCCAACCAAGACCATCTCATAAAATACACTCTCAAGCTCCCCATGGAGTTTAAGTGCGTTGGGAAGAAGAAAACCAGGCCCAAGTAACATTTAATAAAAATGTTTTATTTTCCAAAGTCCATGTGGGATGAAAAGATGTTTCTCTCTGTTCTCAAACCAAAACACCACCACACTCACAAAGACTTGACATTTATTTTGGTCCTTTATCAGAAAGCAGTCCTTGAAAAATCATGTCATGACTGGGATCCACAATGCTCAGAAGAGTCAGGGCCGACTAAACAGTACCTGAACCCAGATATCTGGTAGAGAACCAAGCTCTGGGGACCTCCTCAGCCCTGCCCTGTCCCGCCCCACCCTGCCCTGTCCCGGCACAGCCCTGGGGAGCAGGGCGGCACTCACCATCCGTCACGGCACTGCCATTAGGCACGCTTCCCAGATCAACAGTCGGCCCGTCCAGGAAAATTGTCAGCTCACCACCCGAGACAACACCGCCTTTGTTCTCTGTCTGCAGGTTCAGGGTCAGCTGTGTGTTCTCCACTGTTGGACACAAAAAGCAATGTGGATGGACAAACGCAAACGCACACCAAGGTTAAGATTCTGTAAGTTATGAGCTCCTACTTCACCAACTCTGGCTTCCCTGGCAATGGCTTTCACTGCATCTTCAAACTTGTCTTAAAGCATGTTAAAAGGAACACAGAAGAATATGCCTAACTGTTGTATCAGACTGGTGGGGAAGGATGTGTTTGTCTTTTCTTCTAAACATTTTAGAGCATTAGGTTTGCTAGGTAATTTCTATATTACTTATATGTTTGCTTATATCTGCAGGACCGAAAGAAAAGAGTAAGAGATATTGATGGTATGCAGAGGAAGAAAGCAGTTCCAAGCAGCATCCCCCAACCAGTATAGAGTGGGAGCGAAGAGTCTAAACAGGTCAAGAGACACTAAGGAAAAGTCATCAGGAATCATCTCGACATAAACAACTGTAGGGACTTTTTATTTGGGCTAAAAAGTTGGGTTTTTAAAATTAATTTTTTGGGGGGGCTATGCCTCAAGGCATTCGGGATCTAGTTCCCTGACCAGGGATTGAACCTGCACTGCCGCATGGCCCCCTGCACTGGAAGCACGGAGTCTCAACCACTGGACCACCAGGGAAGCCCTAAAATAGTTTTCTCTTAATTTCCAATCCTGGAAATGTTTTGCTTTGAAATAAGGGGTAAAAAAAGTTTACAACAAAAGCTCAGTATGGGCAAGTTAGCCCCCTAGTTACATGGTCCTGGCTGAGTTCCATAAGGAGAGACTAACGGACACCTGGCTCCATGAGTTGAGGTGAGAGGGCAGTTCAGAGTCACCCAGCCCCTAGAACACGAGGCAAGTTCAGCCCTATGGGGAGAGAAGAAACAGAACAAGCCGACACGAGGCAGAGGCACCAAACCCCAGGGGAGCTGGAAACTGCTGCACACACACACCCGACCCCACCACTGAGACCAGCCACACGGAATGGCCTCCATCCAGTTACTGCCCGGGATCCACAGCCTCCAGCTCAGGGCTGTTCAATAATTACCGAGAAAGGGCGGCGTTTATGAGAACTTCCAAAGAGTATGCAGTCCTTCCACGCCTCCCCACATCATACAAAGCCAGACCAGGAAAATGCCATATATTCCAACCTCCCTCCCTGCCCACACTACCCATCAAACCACTACTTCATTTTATCTCTTAGTTGCTACTGTATTATTATAAGCTGGTTTTCTAGAACAAGGCAGGGTATGTATAAATAACTATCTCCATGAGCATTTCCTAGAGACAACCGCCCCCCACCAGAAAGAATCTGCCCTGCATCTCTCTAAGAAACAGATACAGTCCTTTAAGAACTTAGACCCCCAAAAAAGTCTTGATTAACTCAAGGATCTAAGGTAGAAATCAGTTATCCTTCAGCTTTTCGAGCTCTCAAGGCATCTCTCCCTTCCTTTAACTTTTCTTCCCTGCAATGGATCTCTCTGAATCCTTTTGAGTCTGTTTTCAATCAGTTTCACTAAGGGGCTTGGTGAGTTTCAAATATTTCTAGAAATGAACATGTGTAGTCTGAAAACTAGTTCCTTCAAAGACCCAGGAGGGACTTCCCTGTGGTCCAGTGACTAAGACTCCATGCTCCCAGTGCAGGGGATCAGTGTTTGCGCTCTGGTCAGGAAACTAAATCCCACATGTTGCAACTAAGATCTTGTGCAGCCAAATATATATATATATATATATATATATTTTTTTTTTTTTTTTTAATACTTCTATAGGACCTCCTTGGTGGCACAGTGGTGAAGAACCAGGCTGCCAATGCAGGTGATCCCTGGTAAGGGAAGACTGTACATGCTGCAGAGCGACTAAGCCTCTGTGCCACAACTGCTGGAGCCAGAGCATCTAGGGCCTGTGCTCCACAAGAGACGCCACCGCAGTGAGAAGCCCCTGCGCTGCAGTGAGGAGTAGCTCCCGCCTGCTGCAACTAGAGAAAGCCGCACACCACAATGAAGACCCACAACACCAAAAATAAAAATTCTTAAATTTCTATAAAAGAACACTTGTAACCTGAAAACTAGTTCCTTCAAAAGTCCAAGAATGGAGATTCCTTTAAAAAACTAGGAATAGAACCATACGACCCAACAATTCCACTACTGGGCATATACCCTGAGAAAACTATAATTGAAAAAGATGCATGTGCTCCACTGTCCGTTCCAGCACTATTTACAATAGCTAAGACATGGAAGCAACCTAGACATCCATCGACGAATGGATAAAGAAGTTGTGGTGCATATATACAATGGAATATTACTCAGCCATAAAAGGAACACATTTGAGTCAGTCCTAATGAGGGAATGAACCTAGAGCCTATTACACAGAGTGAAGTAAGTCAGAAAGAGAAAAACAAATATCATATATTAACACATACATAGATTGGGGGCAGGAGGAGAAGGGGATGACAGAGGATGAGATGGTTGGATGGCATCACCAACCTGATGGACATGAGTTTGGGTAAACTGCGGGAGTTGGTGATGGACAGGGAGGCCTGGCGTGCTGCGGTTCATGGGGTCGCAAAGAGTCGGACACAACTGAGCGACTGAACTGAACTGAACTGATACAGAATCTAGAAAGATGGTACTGATGATCCTGCTTACAGGGCCACAAATCGCTCAGACAGTAAAGAATCTGCCTGCTATACAGGACCTGGGTTTGATCCCTGGGTTGGGAAGATCCCCTGGAGAAGGGAATGGCTACCCACTCCAGTACTCTTGCCTGGAGAATATCAAGGACAGAGAAGCCTGGTGGGCTACAGTTCATGGGGTTGCAAAGAATCGGACATGACTGAGTAACACTTTCAGTTTCACAGTGGAGACGCAGACAGAGAGAACAGACTTGTGGACTCAGTCAGGGAAGGAGAAGGTGGGACAAATTGAGAGAGTAGCATGCAAAAACATAAATTACCATATGTAAAACAAACAGCCACTGGAAATGTGCTACATGGCACAAGGAGCTCACATCAGGTTCTCTGTGACAACCCGGGGTGAGGTGGATGGGGTGGGAGGTGGGAGGGAAGTTCAAGAGGCAGGGGACATATGCATATCTATGGCTGGATGGGGCTAATGTATGGCAGAAACCAACACAATATTGTAAAGCAATTATCCTCCAATTAAAAAACAAAGTCCAAGAGAGGGGAAAGAACCGAGGCATTTGAACCAGGAACATCACTTGCCAGCCATGCAAATGAGCCACCATAGAAATGGACCCTTCAGCCTCAATCTAGCTTTCATTATTGCAGCCCACCCAGTGTACTGAGTGCAACTTCATGGAAGAGCCCAGGCCAGACTGCCCAGCTAAGCCATTCCCCAAACCTGACACACTGAAACCATGAGGTAATAAATGTTTACTTTTTCTTTTTTTCATCAAGGAGCATCTCCCTAGTCTTCATGCTGAGATCCAGGGCATAAGTCCCTAGCAGGCAGTAGAGCTCAGAGGTCTAAGACAAGTACCAGTTAGGCAGACTGGATTCATCCACATTACCAGTTAGGCAGACTGGAATACTTACCTTGGGCATTAGTCTCTCTACCTGTAAAATAGGAGGAGTAAGAACACACTTTCCAGAGAATATACGTTAAGAATTAAATAGTATCTAGTAGGTTCCTGGTAAGCTGTCGTTTTTATTATGTCCCTGTTGTGTTGTTCCTTTAATAATTTTTAATTTAGAAGAAAGTTGTTTTTGGTCACGGCATGCAGTATGTGGGATCTTAGCTTCCTGACCAGGGATCAAACTCGAGCCCTCTGCACTGGAAGCATGGAGACTTAACCACTGGACTGCCAGGGAAGTTCCCATTATCTCCCTGTTGATGGTCCTGTTTTTAGGCTGGAGAGTCCAAATTTCTCTTGATCTAACTCATTCATTGTATATTCACTCTTCTCCTGACCTTTCTAAGCCTTTTTCAGGCTTTGGCAAAAGAGTCAACAAAAGTCTTCCAAGGTCAGTCACATATCCATTACAAGGACAAATGGTCTTCCATCTTATTTCTAGGACACTTCCTAAAGATGTCTGTCATGCCATTGTCGGAAATGTGCTGGGATAAGCATTCTAGAAGGGTTCCTCAATTCCCTTCCTGGTATCTCAAAGGCCATCACTTTACAAAGAGTGTAGACACCTTCCTCCCTCCTTCCTGGAGGGATGATAATATTCGACAGGAAACTAGAGGAGCCCAAGGCCTCTTGCTGCTAATTTCCACCTCCTGACAGCCACCCCACTGCGGTCTTCTGACAAAGCCAGGGGCACAGACTGCAGTTTCCTCTCCGTTGGGCTCACGTCAAGGCGCCAACTCAATTACCTGCTCACCTTGTCAAGCAGAGTCATTATACACATGTAGGTTCAGAAGTTACCTTACAAGTCTTGGAGACACATTTGACTTTCAAAAAGAGCCAGTGACCGGGGAGGTTTTTCTCTTTAGTATTAGTCACTCAGTCATGCCCAACTCTTTGCGACCCCATGGACTATAGCCCCCTCGGCTCCTCTGTCCATGGAATTCTCCAGACAAGAATTCTGGAGTGGATAGCCATTCCCTTCTCCAAAGGAACTCCCCAACCCAGGAATCAAACCCAGGGCTCTGGCACTGCAGGCAGATTCTTTAATGCTGAGCCCCCAGGGAAGATCCCTTTAAACTAAGAACATAACCCTCTAGTGCTTTATTTACTAAAAGAGAAACACTTCAGAGAGACCTCTGGCTGTTAGTGTCATAACCAAGTAATTGAATTGAGCATCACTAAGAGCAAGACAATCCAACACCCACAGGCTTCCTGACGTGTTACAGAATGAAATGCACAACAGCACTTTTAAAGTCTTATTATAGGACTTCCCTGGTGGTCCAGTGGTTAAGAATTCACCTGCCAAAGCAGGGGACATGGGTTAAATCCCTGGTCCAGGAAGATCCCACATGCCGAGGGGCAACTGGAGAAAGTCTCTGGGCAGCAATGAAGACCCAACGCAGCCAAATAAATAAATAAACAGTCTTCTTACAAAAGCATTTAACCTGAATCCAATCAGGCCACTAAACCTCCTTCCCAGATTACATGAAATAAGGGGACAGAGGAACAAATTCAGCGAAACCATAAGACAGCAATCAGACTAACCCAGAATATGGGACATCTATAGGACAACTATCCCAGGCTCCTTGAAAAGCCAATGTCATTGAAAACATTTAAAATAGGAGGTGGGACAGGCAGGAAGAAGACTCTTGGATGTAAAGGAACGTAACTACCAAATGCCTCGTGTGAATTTTTACTAAGTCTTAGTTTGAAAAATATATTCTTGGGACGATTGGAGAAATTCGTATCCAGGTTGGATATTGAATGATGTCTTTAATTACCATTTATTTTCTTAGGTTCAGCAATGGCACTATGTCTGTATTTAGGAATGGTTTCATTCTTGGGAGATCCAAGAGTAAATTAGGATGATATCTGCACTTACTCTCATGGTTTTGGAGGCTGGAAGAAGCCCAAGCTGGAATCAAAATTGTCAGGAAAAATATCAATAACCTCAGATATGCAGATACTGAAGCTGAAACTCCAATACTTTGGCCACCTAATGCAAAGAGTTGACTCATTAGAAAAGACCCTGATGCTGGGAGGGATTGGGGGCAGGAGGAAAAGGGGACGACAGAGGATGAGATGGCTGGAGGGTATCACCAACTCGATGCACATGAGTTTAAGTGAACTCTGGGAGGTGGTGATGGACAGGGAGGCCTGGCGTGCTGCGATTCATTGGGTCGCAAAGAGTCGGACACAACTGAGCGACTGAACTGAACTGAACTGAGACAAGTTTTCTGGAGAGAAGTGTCATGATATCTGCAGTTTACCTTCAAGTGGTTCAGGGAGAAAAAAAAAATGCACACACTCACAGGCTCATACACAGAGCTGAAACACATGCAGCAAATTCTTAACAAGTGTTGGTTCATGGTGGAGGGCATTTGGGTGTTCATTGTGTTATTCTTTTGATTCTTTTGTATGCTGAAAAAACTGCATGCTAAAAAGTTGGGAAAGGGTTGTTTCTTTTTTAATTGGCGAGGCTATTACAAAATTAAACCTCTGAGAACAGAACACTCTATTATTCTCTTTAAAAAAAACACCTGAGCCAGGAGAACCCTACAATGCATAATGGGACTAAAGAAACCATTAGCTAATTGAGTGACAGACTCAGGCATACAGGGAGGCTGAAAGAAGTGTGGCTGGAAAACATATACTGGAATCTGAGCTATAAATAGCAGCCTTAGCCACCTCGCCTTTGGGGCCCTCAGGTTTCACTCCAGCCATGCCACGCACTCCACAAAGGGCCTTTCTCTTGCACCAGGTCTTCCCCGGACCTTTTTAGGCACTGCTCAAAAATCAAAAAGCTGATGGAAACACGGGTGTTATAAGTCGAGTTCCAGAACTGGAACCAGATTCAGCATCATTGGCTCACTGACCTCCTTCAATCTCGTACAGCCCTGCTCCATCTCTGGTTGTGCCATTCACACGTGTATAGCGAGCGAGCACTCGCTCTTCCGGTCTCTGACATCTAACAGGTACGGAAGAGACAAAATCCTGTGCCCCTGGGTGTTTATATTCTAGCTGAGGCAAACAGACACTATCCATTTTTTTAGTACATCACATAATCCATGAGATCGCAGCAAATGCAGTAGAAAAAAAAAAAATGAAAGGAGGGAGAGAGATGGGGAGTGACCCAGGTGGAAGGAGGCCCTGGGGTGGTAAGAAAGTCTCACCAGGAAGGTGACAGTGAAGCAAAGACTTAAAGAAGAATGAGGCAGGGGTGCCATGTCTCTGTCTGGAGGAACGGTATTCCAGGCAGAGAGAAAGTGAGACACAGGAGCCCCAAATAGGGGCCACACTTGACTGGTCTGAGCAAGGGCAGGAAGGCCGCTGTGGCTGGAGTGGATGAGCAAAGACAGAAGCAGGAGATGAGGGTGGTGCGAAGCTGAAACTCACAAGGAAGGTCTTGGAGCCCTGGCGAAGTGTCTGGCGTTTACTCTGCGTGAGACAGGGAGCCACCAGAGGGTTGTGAACAAGGAAGGGAGATGATACCTGTGGCAGCGCCGTCACACTGGTTGCAGGAGGAGCCAGAGAGGAAGCAAATGAGACCGGGAGGAGGTCATGGCGGGCAGCCAGTCCAAGTGATGGCAGTGTCTCCTGGGTATGGGGTACCAAAAGGAAACACCCCTTCCCTCCTTGCCAGCACGTGTTAAGAAAGCCCTGTGGCTGCCCACCTGGCACACCAGCCAAGCTCCACTGGCCCACCAGACTCTTGGAATCAAAGCTCTGGGCACATCACTGGCAGGGGCTGCAAAAAGTGCCCACTTAGAGCATGGCTGGAAGAAGTCAGGTTCAATTACAATCAAGTGAAATATATATATATATCATGAAAAATTTTCACTGGCAAGAGACTTCAGTTCCTTGAAGAAAGCTAAGGCCCTGAATGCATATGAACTTTAGCAAGCCTATTTCTTCTCTTCAGTTCTACAAGAACCCTCTGGTTACCAATACCTTGTGATGCTACTTTCTGGAAGTCAAAGACAGCAGTAGGGTTAGATATTAGAAAAGAATAGGGGAAAAGAATTAGGAAAATCCTCAAGTATTGTGCCAGGAAATCTCTTTAAAAGCTGGCAAACTGGAAGAGACAAGAAGACATTAGGTGCTTCCTAGTGGAAGCACACACCACCTCAGCAAGTAGGGATACATGGACTACTCTTGCCACTTTTGTGGATGCTTGACATTTTCCAGAATAGTTTTTTGGGGTTTTTTTAGCCAGCATACTAAAGAACAGAGATTGTAAACTTAAAACACACACACACACACACACACACACACACACACACACACAAATTTAACATTACCTACACATCTTGAAAAATGGAAAGGAGGAAAACATACAATCAAGCTGCTTAAGGAGTAGCTCTTGACTCTTATTTTGAGAAGCTTGAAAAGCTTCAGATTTGCAAGTGGCTTCAGGTTAATAATTTCCTATTGAGAAGAGTTGTTACGTGCAACGAGGATGAGTAATATTTTTCTAAGAGTTACTTTTTCCCTTTCCTGACTTGGACTTTTTAATATGTTTTTTGCATATGGTACCAATAAGTACAGATAAACAGAGCATGGAAGCTACCTTCCTAATTCCCACAGAAGAAGAAAAAAGAAATCACATATACCAGAACTGCCAAACTGTGCCCTTATTGCAGTTCAGTTAAATCCAGAACCCCTACCTGGAGAGTCTCACCACCAAGTACAAAAGGACTTTCTACTTTAGAATCATCTTCTGTCATGACTGTCCCTCCCTCCCCTCATACCCCCCAAAATGCATGTGCACATATATACTTCTATCTTATAAAAACAAAAATATTTTCTTCCCTTTTTCTTCCTGACTCAGAATACAAATGGAAGGATCAACCTGGAAATTTGAGAAAAACCCAATAGGACACAAAGTAGGATACTTTTAGGGGAGACCAAGTCCTCTCGGGCCAGGAGTCTCAGAAGCAGCCTGATGAAGACGTGACTAACTTGGCCTGAACAGAGCTGTTCAGCGGAGCAAACAAACCTCCTTCTTCCTGCCTCCTTCTACCCTTGATCCCACAGGCCCATCAGAAGAAAGTGAAAATAAGCAGGGCATTCATTAACAGGTCAGGGTTCCTTCTGCACATAGCTGTGAAACACTGGTGCACAGAGAAACGGAACTGCAGGAAATTCCAGAAGGGCAGAGAGTAAACAGACTCCTTTCCCTTCCCTGATTCCCCGTTAACTCAGACACACACAGGCTGGAGACTACCCCAGGTTTAAAGAGAACACCCTTTCACGTTCCCTACTCAGTAAAGGAAGCCACGGAGCTTCCAGGATTTACTGTTAACGATGTCTCTTCAGCTTCCAACCTCAGTTGGAGCCCAACAAGAGAAAGCCTTTTCTACCACTCTAGCAGCAGGTCATAAACACTGGAATTCTTGTTGGGGTACCAATGTTGACTTTGCTTCACCCCACCTTCCTGCGGCCCCCATCACTCATACCCTTTTCCCAGAGCACAAGGGTAAGAGTCCTAGTGTGGCCTGGAAGTTTCTTCTGTAGGCTAACGCTGGGAATCCGTTCTTAATAATCATCTCTAAATTAAAGTCTTGGCTGACAGAGGGTTGCATTAATTCCTCCAGAAATGAGAAGAGCTTCATTTCACAAAGTGTATGAACTTCTCTTTTTTTTTTATTGTGCATTCATTCAAGATGCATTTTCTGGGCATCAACTATTGACACTGTGCTAGAAGCTGTGTTATCATGAAGAATGGAAATAGACATGGTCTCTGCTTTTAGGAACCTCACCAAGTCAGTGATAAAACCAGAAATCACTAAATAACCTCACAGAGAAATGTAAAGCTGCAGCTGTGAAACAGATTTCATGCAGGAGACCTTATGGTGCCACAAGCGCTGGACACTTGGCCTGGTCAGAGCATCAGGAAAAGGTTCCTGAGGAACTGACAACTCAGCTGTGATCTGAAGTCTCAGGAAGAGAGCCACCACATTTGGGGGGTGGGTGTGAAGCAGGCTGGACGGGCACATCTACGGGCAGGGAGATGCATCTGGGAAACTGAACAGAGACGAGTGTGTGTGGATGGAATGGGATGTGATCTGAATGGGGCAGGAGAGCCAGGTGGTGATCAGATGTGGCGGTGGCTTGTGGGCCCCAATGTTGAAGTCTTTCTCTATGCTAACAGCAGCAGCATGGTACTTAACAGTTTTTAATTAATCAAGGTGTGACAACACCACCTTCATGATTTTAAAAATCATTCCACAGCATGGAAAACAGGCTGGAGGGGAGTAGAGTAGATGCAGGCAGAGCAGACAGGAGGCCAGAGGGAAGGACCAGACCGGTAGAGGCGGAGGTTTTAGAAGTGGACAGACTTGCAAAGGTAAAAACCAAGAGAACCAATAATCAGACCAGCGAAGGTGGACAAGAGGAGTGGATTATAGCTTAGTTGGTAAAGAATCTGCCTGCCATGCAGGAGACCCGGGTTCAATCTCTGGGTCAGGAAGATCCTCTGGAGAAGGGAATGGCAACCCACTCCAGTATTCTTGCCTGGAGAACCCCATGGACAGAGGAGCCTGGCGGCTTACACTCCACAGGGTTGCAAGAGTCAGACATGACTTAGTGACAGAGACAGAGACCACCAAGAGGAGTGGAGGGCTCAAAGGCAATTCCTGGGCTTCTAACTTACTTAACTGGGCAAATGGAGGATCTATACACTGAAATATGAAACACTAGAAGAGGTCTAGGTCCAGATTTGAACACATTGAATCTGAGGTGCTTCTGATGTATCCACAAAGAGATGGCAAGACAGCAGTCAGGCACTGGGTACAGAGCTCAGAGAGAAGGTCTAGGCTGGAGATTCAAACCTATGGGTCACCTGCACAAGGCAGTTATGCATAAAAAGGATAGGAATGTGAAAACAGAAGAAGAGGATGGAATGGTAGGAAACTCAGGTCATAGTCAAACAGATGAAGATGACCTTGCAAAGAAGACAAGAGAAGAACAGGCAGAGAAGCAGCAGCAAAGTCAGAAAGGAGTCCTGAAAAGGCAGGAAAGGGTGGGCTCCAAAGCATGGATGAGAGTCTGCCCTTCAGATGGGAGGAAGAAGGATAGCTCGCCTTCAACCACAAGAATTGGGAGGAGAGGTTAGCCACACACACCCTCATTTCGGTTCATGACAGATTCATCAATCATGACTGCCCTAATTTTTTTTTGCTGGGGGGCAGCTTTAAACTCTTTACTTTGTACTGGGGTATAGCTGATTAACCTTGTTTTTCTAGATGCAGGGTCCCAGTGTTCTAAAGTCCAAGCCCCTACAGCTACAAATGCTTTTCTCTACTTGCAAAAAAAAAACACCCATGTAAACACTCCAGAACCAGCTATTCATCAGAGTCATCTATCTAACAAGTACATTATAGACAAAGAGTCTCTCTTGAATCAACAGAGTGTCCTCTTAACACAGGAAACAAACAAATGAAAAAATGCCTTATCTGTCTTGGTGACTCTCACTGTTTGTCAAGCTATCGCCTATTTTTAAAGTGATTTAGGGGGAATAAATATAGATCTGGGAAAGGTACGTCTTTAGAATAAACTGTCGGTTTACATGAGTTATTGCTGCCTTGTCACCAGAAGCCCTCTTCCCCAAGCTGGGCAAAGTCCTCATCACCCATTAATTCCTAGGATTCCTAGACCAGGCCTGTCTTAGCAGCTCATCCATTCTCTGCACCTTCAGGGAACCTGGGCAACCACAACATCCCTCTCCATTGCACAGAATCTAGGCTTTGTATTTTAAATACAGTAGAGACTGGTTTTCAATGAACAAACCTCCTTTTCAACCACATCTGAACAGCAAAAGGTAGGAGCCCAGCTAGAAGAGAACTGCCACGGTTTAGGTTCTGCTTTTAAAAAAATCAGCAGAGTGAGGACTTCTTGGTGGTCCAATGGCCAAGACTCTACCCTCCCAATGCAGGGGGCCTGGGTTTGATCCCTAGTTAGGAAACTAGATCCCACATGCAGTAAGAGTCTGCATGCCGCAACAAAGACTGAAGATCCTGTATGCTGCAGCTAAGACCTGGAGAAGCCAAATAAATGAATACAATTTGTTTTAATTAGCATAGAGGAGGAATTGGATGAAGGCAGTCAAAAAGAACTACCTCTAGTTGTAAGATCAATAAAGACTGCAGGTGCGATGAACAGCATGGTGACTACACCTGACACTGCTATATGGCCTCCTGAAAAGATGCTAAGACAGAGACGGAGACCGCACCACCAGATGCAATGTTTTAGGGCTGTTTTGTTGGGTTTTTTCTTTTTTTCCTGGCGAGGAGAAAGAAACAGCTCATATCCAGGCAACAGTCTTGTTTTCCTATCACCCATTCCAGGTTCTCTGCAAGGCTACCATTTCATGCCTGAAACAGCAGTCAATTCAGAAGTGGATTGTAATGATCAGAGACAGCATGGGCCCTCTAGGAGACAGCTCAGCACCACAGTATGACAGGCTTCAGAGGACAGGCAGAAGTTTCTAAAACTGCACACACAGTACAAACTAGCAACCTGGTTTAGAAGAAAAGTCTCCCAAAACTTCTTTGAGTAACTTAACCTCTAGACATGAGCAACGTCCAATTTGATGGCCATAAACCACATGTGGTCACTGGGTGCCAGCAATGTGGCCGGTCCAGATTGCAGTAGGCTGGGGGTATAAACAACACACCATATATCAAATAACATATATCAAACAACAACACATATATCAAAATGGCAACACTTGGGATATACTGGACTGAAGAAAAGTGTTAGTTGCTCAGTCGTGTCTGACTCTTTGCAACCCCATGGACTGCAGATCACCAGATTCCTATGTCCATGGAATTCTCCAGGCAAGAACACTGCCATGGGTTGCCATTTCCTTCTCCTGAACTGAAGAAAGCAGATCATTAAAACCGATTTGACCCTCTTGCTTCTGTTTTTACTCTTTGACGTAGCTACTAGAAAACTTTAGGTTATTTATGTGGCTCACTTCTCATTTCTAATGGACAGTGCTGCGCAGGTGCCCCCTTCCTGTCATTTTTTGGGCCATAATCATGAGAGGCTCTCGCTGCCCAGCCCCAGCCGGCGTTCTCTGTGTGACCTGGGTGAACCAAGTTCGTTCCTGCCTCAAAGCTTCCTTCAGCCTGGAATGCTTTTCTACTGTTGGCTTGGACAATCACTTATTCTTCTAGAGTTCTGGTGTCGCCTCCCCCGGGGAGCCGTCCTCAACAGCCCCTGTCCCCAGGCTGGGTTAAGTATCCTCTACTTTTCCTCCATTGTATCTGTCACAATAGCAACAGTCTGCGCTGGTTGCCTGTCCAGTCTGTCCACTCTCCGTTCTATATCCTAAATTCCAAGATGTCTGCCTTAGTTCACTGCTGTATCTCCAGCATCCAAGCTGGTGCTTAAAGGGACTTACTGTGCGAACGCTGACAAATCAAGAAGGGGGACTTCCCTGGTGATCCAGTGGTTAAGACTCCGTGTCTCCCAATGCAGAAGGCATGGGTTCAACCCCTGGTTGGGGAACTAGGATCCCTCATTTCACATAGTATGGGCAAAAAATAAATAAATAAAAAGAAGAAGGAAATTTCCCTGTCCCACAAAACTCTGATCCAAAACTGACAAATTCCCAAGTCTAAGGAGGGAAAAAAAAGAAGAAAGGGGAAAACTATCTGACCACATACCATGGATTAAAATGCAAAAGCTCTCAATATATCTCAAGAAAAAGAAAAAAGGGAACCGCCTTGGTGGACATTCATGCTTTGAGGGGTGGAATCACTCTTTGTTTAAATATACATTCCCATGAGGCTGACTGCCCTCCAAAGCCGATAAGTTTACAGAACGCTCTGGAGGCGGCCTGAAACCCCAGGCTACAACTGGGGCAGCCACGTTCCGCGGGAAAGGTTTTCCTGACAGAAAAAGCTTTTTTTCTTTTTTCAAGTGAGGCTCCACAAGGCAGCCTCTCAGCCAGTGACACAGAGAACGGGTCTGTTTTCACATGCGTTGCTGGGGCCNGAAAGGGAGCCAAAAGAAAAAAATAGATGGTCCCAAGAACCAAAAATCAGAAGGAAAAGCCTTCACTCAGAGGGGAAACCCCAGCAAATAAATCTGAGAACAGCTGGTGAAATAGAGATAGTACCACAGACTCTAATTTGTCAACAATTGAAAAAAAGACCTTGGCAACCCATTAAGGACTTTTAAGGAATACAGAAGGTGGTGGAGCAGCTTTAGCTCTTGAGGCGTTCAGTAACACACAGCAGCACATACTCAACATGAAAGGCGTAAACTCAATGGATAAACATAGAGACGTTTCAGCTAAGTTTAGTTCAGTCGCTCAGTCCTGTCTGACTCTTTAAACCAAAAGTCAAGACAAAACAGAGTTGCATGTGTTCCGCTCTTTTATTTTATTTGTTCTATAGGTACTGATGTAAGCAGTTAGATAAGGAAAAGCAACAAGACACAAGAGACTTGGAAAAAATATCACTGTTTTTTGTTGATATGAAGGTCAATCTCAAAATCCCAAAGGAATGAATGGAACAACTACAATAAACAAGAGAAGAATTCAGTAAAGGAACAGGATGTAAAATTAACAAACAGAAATAATTGAAAGGTAAAGTGGGAGGGAACGCGCCATGGATGGACGGATGGATAGATCAGTCTAGGTGGGAACTTTGTTGTTGCTGTTTAGTTGCTAAGTTGTGTCTGACTCTTTTGCAACCCCATGGATTGTAGCCCACCAGGCTTCCCTGTCCATGGGGTTTTCCAGGCAAGAATACTGAAATGGGTTTCCATTTCCTTCTCCAAGGGATCTTCCCGACCCAGGGATCAAACCCATGTCTCCTGTATTGGCAGGTGAATTCTTTACCACTGAGCCACCAGGAAAGCCCAAGTATGAACTTTCAGTCAGTTCAGTTCAGTCACAGTTGTGCCCGACTTTTGACCCCATGGACTGCAGCATACCAGGCTTCCCTGTCCATCACCAGCTGCTGGAGGTTGCTCAAATTATTGTCCATCACGTTGGTGATGCCGTCCAACCACCTCATCTTCTGTCGTCCTCTTCTCCTGCCCTCAATCTTTCCCAGAATCAGGGTCTTTTCCAGTGAGTGAGTTCTTTGCATCAGGTGACCAAAGGTTTGGAGTTTCAGCTTCAGCTTCAGTCCTTCCAGTGAATATTCAGGACCAATTTCCTTTAGGATGGACTGGTATGAACTTTAAAACTATATAAAACCTATATGAAAAAAATCACAAAACACTCCTGAAAGACTAAGTATATACTAAAGCAAATGGAAAGGGCACCTTCTTCCTTTTGAATATTGGAAAAGGAAAAGGAAATGGCAACCCACTCCAGTACTCTTGCCTGGAAAATGCAATGGATCCTGGCAGGTTACAGTCCATAGGGTCGCAAAGAGTCAGACACAACTGAGCGACTTCACTTCCTATAGAAAATAAATATTCAATACAGTAAATACATCATTTCTTCCTAAGTTTATTCATAAGTTTATCTTCAGCTATTTTCCTGGGGTTAGTTATAAAATTTATTTAGAAGAATTAATTAAGAAAAAGCTTGAAAAAGAGGAGCAATGAAAAGGTGGTTAGCCACACTAAGGTTTATAAAACATGATAAAACCTTTTATTTAAAAAGCATTTATCTTGAGTGTACCAAGTCTTAGTTGCAGCATGCAAGATCTTTAGTTGTGCCATGAGCGATCTAGTTCCCTGACTTGGGATCAAACTTAGGCCCTTGCATGGGGAGTAAGAAGCCTTAGCCACTGGACCACCAGGGAAGTTCCAAAGCCTCTTATTTATTTTTTAAAATAACATTTTTAAATTAAGGAGGGGGAGGGGTGGCTTCTGGCTTCTTCGGGAATATTCCTTGAGGTTCTGGCTCGGCCGTATCTGTCCTGAGGTGCACGATGATGCAAAGCAACGCACAGGGAGCTTTTCAAAGACTGTTACAGACAGGTTTAAAGCCTAGTGCCTGGCAGCTGGTGCCAGGCAAGGAAAACAGTAGTCACTGATGTAACTGCGACCAGAAGGAGGCAAAAATGAAACACAGGCTTCTGCATTTGGAGGCTGGGGATGGACTCTGACCAATGTCTCCTGAGAGAGGGCACCCAGCGCCACCCTGGTCCCACCTCTGCTTCAGCCACGACACAGGCCACAAAACCCAAGTCACACAAAGAGATGTTCGTCCTCACTAATCTAATTAAGTGTGCCTATGTAATATACTAATACTAAATATTATCAAATTACATTATATTGTATTATATTGTATTAGTATCTTTTTTATGCTTTAGTCACAGGACTAGGGGATATACAAGAGTTAACAAAAACCAGACTTCTCTGGTGGTCCAGTGGTTAAGACTCCACACTTCCACTGCAGGGGAAGTGGGTTTGTACCCTGGGGAAGCTCTGCAAGTTGCAAAATGTGGTCAAAAATAAAATACACAAACATGTTGTATCAGGTAATCACTAAGATTTTTAAAAAAGAGTCAATAAAAAACAAACAATGACTGCCCTCATGGAGCTAACATACCAGTTATAGAGGACAATAAGTCAGATAAATAAGTAAAATATATATTATATGGCATGTGCGTGCTCAGACACTCAGTCATGTCTAGCTCTTGTGACCCCATGAACTTTAACCTGCCAGGATCCTCTGTCCATGGGATCTTCCAGGCAAGAATACTAGAATGGGTTGCCATTTCCTCCTCCAGAAGATCTTCTGACCCAGGGATTGAACCCATGTCTCCTACATTGGCAAGTGGATTCTTTACCACTGAGCCACTTGGAAGTCCAGGAAAGCAGGTAACTCAGCTTTTACCACATTAATTTGAGGACACTGATTAGACAGCTGGAAACACAGGGCTGCCCAAGGCAAGGCAAAGGGTACCAGTCATAGATGTGCAGACCAAATTTATAGTCATGAGGCCAGATAAGATCGTGAAAGGAAGAGGTACAAATTAACAGGTGGATGTAAAACTAGGTCACTTGGAGTATCCCAGTGTTTTTAGACTGGAGAGAAAGAAACTAGCCAAGGAGACTGGAAAAGAGTTGGCGGAGAGAGAGACAGAACACCATCCAGACATGGTGTCCTGAAAACCAAGTGACAAGAGTAGGTCAGGGAGAAGCGATGGATTCCAACTCAAGAAATGAGAACTGAGCCACACGGAGGTGACCGCAGACGTGGTACAATATTTGCAGCAGGGCAGCGAGAGTAAAAGCTTGTCTGAGAGTTCCTCAAGAAGGAAATGAGAGGAGAAAAGAAAAGAGACGCAAAGTAAAATAACAAAGAGAAATCACTTGTTGTAGCCGAACAGACTGGCAGAGGTTAAAAGACTGGCAATGCCCATCGCCACTGGGGGTAAGGGAAACAAGTACACGTGGGTGTATGAAGGGATCCAGTCTTTGCAGCAGACCCAGGCCATGGGTATCATGAAACCTGCAACTCGCCTGCCTTCTGACCCAGCAATGAATGCCTAGGAATTTACTACCTTAAGAAAAATGACAGGAAAACAAAGGTATCTTTACAAGAACTTACTGAAAAGTCGTGCTTATAGTAGTAAAGGAGAAACAGCCAACAGTAAAAGATATGTTAAACTATGGTACATTCATAGCAAAAAAATGCTATTGGAGCCATTAAAAGGATCTAGTTTCATTGAAGTAGAAAAACTGGGTGGAAAAAAGCAAGTTACAAGGCAATGTGTATAATCAGTTCCCAGTTTGGTAAAAAAGTTATATATTCACACATACACACATACATGATTGACATACTCAAAAAAGCTGAGTGGATATATAACAAAATGTTAACCAGGTTAGCTCTGAATAAAAAAATGTCCACGTACCTTGTCAATTTTGCTGTGAACCTAAAATTGCTCTAAAAAATTATCTTTAAAATGATACTCCAAAGAAGACATACAGATGGCTAACAAACACATGAAAAGATGCTCAAAATCACTCACTATCAGAGAAATGCAAATCAAAACCACAGTGAGGTACCATAACACGCTGGTCAAAATGGCTGCTATCAAAAAGTCTACAAACAATAAATGCTGGAGAGGGTGCGGAGAAAAGGGAACCCTCTTACACTGTTGGTGGGAATGTAAACTAGTACAGCCACTATGGAGAACAGTGTGGAGAGTCCTTAAAAAACTGGAAATAGAACTGACATATGACCCAGCAATCCCACTGCTGGGCATACACACCGAGGAAACCAGAATTGAAAGAGACACGTGTACCCCAATGTTCATCACAGCACTGTTTATAACAGCTAGGACATGGAAGCAACCTAGATGTCCATCAGCAGACGAATGGATAAGAAAGCTATGGTACATATATACAGTGGAATATTACTCAGCCATTTGAATCAGTTCTAATGAGGTGGATGAAACTGCAGCCTATTATACAAAGTGAAGTAAGTCAGAAAGAAAAACACCAATACAGTATACTAATGCATATATATGGAATTTAGAAAGATGGTAACGATGACCCTATATGCAAGACAGCAAAAGAGACACAGATGTATAGAACAGTCTTTTGGACTCTGTGGGAGAAGGCGGGGGTGGGATGATTTGAGGGAATAGCATTGAAACATGTATATTATCATATGTGAAAACTAGATCGCCAGTCCAGGTTCAATGCATGAGACAGGGTGCTCAGGGCTGGTGCACTGGGATGACCCTGAGGGATAGGATGGGGAGGGAGGTGGGAGGAAGATTCAGGATGGGAAACACATGTACACACATGGCTGATTCATGTCAATGTGTGGCAAAAACCACTACAATATAGTAAAGTAATTAGCCTCCAATTAAAATAAATTTAAAAAATAAAATAAAATTTCTCAAAACTTTTACTTACTCAAAAACTTACTTACAAAACAGAAAGAAACTCACAGACTTTGAGAATGAACTTATAGTTGCTAGGGGGAAGGATCTGGGGAAGGGAGAGTGACACACTGTTTGGGATGGACATGTACACACTGCTACATTTAAAATAGATAACCAATAAGAACCTACCGTATAGCACATGGAACTCTGCTCAATATTATGTGGAAGCTTGGATGGGAGGAGAGGTGGGAGAGAATGGATATATGTACATGTATGGCCGAGTCCCTTCACTGATCCCCTGAAATTATCACAACACTATTTGTTAACTGGCTATTAAAAAAAAAAGTCTAAAAACACAAACATCCATTGGAGTTCATAATAACAGAGTATGATTTGAAGCTTTGTAAGGAAAAAATAAAATTTCCAGTGATTTTTAACCCTCTCCTTCTTTGGAAGGCTTCCTTGGTGGCTCAGACAGTAAAGAATCTGCCTGCAATGCAGGAGACCCAGGTTTGATCCCTGGGCTGGTCAAGATCCCCTGGAGAAGGAAATGGCAACCCACTCTGGTATTCTTGCCTGGAGTATTCCATGGACAGAGGAACCTTGCAGGCTACAGTCCATGGGGTCACAAAGAGTTGGACACGATTGAGAGACTGACATTTTCACTTTTTTTGAAAGACTGTAATTAACAGAGGTTGCAGACAGACTCAGAGACCAAAAGGCCTAGGTTAACTCCCAGCTCTGCCACCGCCTCCTAGGTAATCTTGGGCAAGCTACATAATACCTGCCTATATCTATCTATCATCTAAGGGGATGGCAGTACAACCTACCTGATAGGTATACAGGAGGATTAAATGGAAAGAATATATATAATATTGTATTATATTATACTATAGCATAGTACAGTATGTTGTATATGTAATCTTAAGAATTCAGAACAATACCTGGTACATACTTAGCACTCACAAAGTTTTTGTCTTTTTTTTTTTCTTTCAATAAGCATGAAAAAAAAACCATGTCCCCCATTCGCACATACAACCAAGTGTAAATCAAAAATATTCAGGGAAGGACTTCCTTGGTGGTCCACCAGCTAAGACTCTGCACTCCCGATGCAGGCGGCCTGGGTCCGATCCCTGGTCAGGCAACTAGATCCCACATGCAGTAACTAAGAGTTCACATGCCACAACGAAGATCAAAGATCCTGCAAGCTGCAACTAAGACCCAGCACAGCCAGATTAAATAAATAATTAATTTTTTAATAAATATTCAGGGAAAAATTTCAGAAGGTTCCCAGAAGTTAACTTGAACTTGCTGTGCTCCAGCAACTGTTTACAAAGCACTTAGGTTGTATTAAGGCTTCCCTGGTGGTTCAGACGGTAAAGCATCTGCCCACAATGTGGAAGACCTGGGTTTGATCACTGTCGGGAACATCCCCTTGAGAAGCAAAAGGCAACCTACTCCAGTACTCTTGCCTAGAAAATTCCATGGTTGGAGGAGCCTGGTAGGCTACAGTCCATGAGGTCGCAAAGAGTCAGACAAAACTGAACGACTTCATTTTCTCTTTCTTTAGGTTGTATTAGGTGTTATAAGTAATTGAGACATGATTTAAAGTATATGGGGGCATGTCCACAGGTTATATGCAAATACTATGCCATTTTATAGAAGAGATTTGAGCACAATGGCACCCCACTCCAGTACTCTTGCCTGGAAAATCCCATGGACGGAGGAGCCTGGTAGGTTGCAGTCCATGGGGTCGCTAGGAGTCGGACACGACTGAACAACTTCACTTTCACTTTTCACTTTCCTGCATTGGAGAAGGAAATGGCAACCCACACCAGTGTTCTTGCCTGGTGAATCCCAGGGACGGGGGAGCCTGGTGGGCTGCCGTCTATGGGGTCGCACAGAGTCGGACACGACTGAAGCAACTTAGCAGCAACTTAGCAGCAGCAGCAGCAGCAGCCTGTGGTATTGGGGGTATGTGGTCCCACAGACACTGAGAGATGATTATAATGTTTTCAATTTGGGGAGCAAGGCTGAAGTTCTCAGAAGTCTTCGTGAGCATTCCATAAGACTGAAATAATTAGGTATTAGTGGTTTGCCAGGTTCATAAAAGTAACTACTTGGCTATGCCAGGACTGGTTTGGTCATTTCTCCTATCAGGCTTAATCAAGACACTGGAGTTTGTAGCTATGTTCTAAATAACAGCTCCCTACCAGCCTCTTGAGAAATCTGTATGCAGGCCAGGAAGCAACAGTTAGAACTGGACATGAAACAACAGACTGGCTCCAAATAGGAAAAGGAGTACATCAAGGCTGTATATTGTCACCCTGCTTATTTAACTTATATGCAGAGTACATCATGAGAAACGCTGGACTGGAAGAAGCACAAGCTGGAATCAAGATTGCCGGGAGAAATATCAATAACCTCAGATATGCAGATGACACCACCCTTATGGCAGAAAGTGAAGAGGAACCAAAAAACCTCTTGATGAAAGTGAAAGAGGAGAGTGAAAAAGTTGGCTTAAAGCTCAACATTCAGAAAACGAAGATCATGGCATCTGGTCCCATCACTTCATGGGAAATAGATGGGGAAACAGTGGCAACAGTGTC
>SJYV01047380.1:2791649-2835219 GCA_006410875.1 Neotragus pygmaeus | reverse complement strand
GACTGAACTGAACTGAACCAGTTTATAGGACTGTCACATCCTTCCTTTCACTTTTGTCTCTTGCCCGCCTGCTCCTCATCTGAAGAAACTGTGAATAATTTTTCAAATTTAGAACTGTTTTTAACTGAGGAGCAATTTTTTTTAATTTTCTCTCTTTTCTGACTCAGGTTCCAAGGATCAGTGATTTTATTTATCTTTCAGTTGAAAAACTGGAAAAACAGTGTGTTTACTTTAAAACAAATGCAAGCACTGTCTGTCAGGCCTGCCTCCTTGAGATGCCCACCCACCAGAACACTTGATCCTCACAGCAGAGGGAGGGAGGCAGTACAGCTCCTGTGACTGGCCTATCTGTTCTCGGAACATAAAGTGCAATAACAACCCTCTGCTTAAAAGATTTTTAAATAAATAGGGAGCTGTTTGCTTTTTCTCTCTCTCATTTTTTTTTTTTAAATCTGGGAGACACACATGGGGAAAGAAAACAGACACATATTGAAAAGGAAGAGCTAAGCAAGGAGCTTTTCGCAGGCACTTCATTTGTCACAGGGGTCTGGGTTCAACAATTGTCAAACCACCTCCTATGAATATAGAGCCGAGGAAGTGAGTAAATATATGGATGATGGTGAGAGCCAGGGTTCTCTACGGAAAGGAGGAAAGTTAGAAAGAACCCTGTGAGGTTGAATTACCAATTGCAGCATGAATTCATCATGTAGAATACTGGGTTAGTTCATTTGGGTTTTTCCATAAGACGTTATAGTGAAACCTGAAAGAACTGTGCGTGTGTGGAGGGGAGGGGGGCGGAGGGGTAACATTTTGAAGAAAAAGAGCAGTGAGACGAAGTGTGTGTGTGTGTGTGTGTGTGTGTGGTAACATTTTGAAGAAAAACAGCAGTGAGACAAAGTGTGTGTGTGTGTGGGGGGGTAACATTTTGAAGAAAAAGAGCAGTGAGACGAAGTGTGTGTGTATGTGCGTGTGTGTGTGTGTGGTAACATTTTGAAGAAAAAGAGCAGTGAGACGAATCATGTACAGGGTGGTCCACTGGTTTAGAATCCACCTTGCAATGCAAGAGACATGGATTTCGAACCCTGGTGAGGAAACTAAGATTCCACATGCCACAGAGCAGCTAAGTCCATGCGCCACATGCACATAGAGAGTCCATGCCCTGCAACAAAAGATCCCACAGGATGCAACTAAGACTGATGCAGCCAAATAAATAAATAAAAAGAAGAGAGATGTCCAACCTGAGACTGACACTCCCTCCGGTGAAGAGTTTAAAACTGTGTAAAACCCAGGAGGGAAAAGTACAACCAGATCCTCAGCCTACACCTTACGTCAAAGTAAACTCCAGATTGGTTAAAGAGTGAAACATCTTAAAAACTAAATAAAGAAAACCATCACAAGTGTTACATAAGGAAGGTATCTAACTGCACTTCTTCCCATGTGGTACCTCAGTGGTTCTCAGACTTGAGCAGGCCTCAGAATGTTCTGAAACATTTGTTAAAACACAGATCACTGGGCCTTGCCTGCAGAGTTTCTGATTCTGTAGGACTGGGATAAAGCCTAAGGATTTATATTTCTAGTATGTTTCCAGGTGCTCTGGAGACCACACTTTGAAACCACTGGGCTAACTGAAGGTCCCAATGCCATTGGTTCACCTTTCTTCACTGATTTTATTTCTTTATTTTTGGCTGTGTCATGTGGCACGTGGGATCTTAGTTTCCCCACCAGGGATAGAACTTGCACCCCCTGCAGTAGAAGCATGTAGTCTCTAACCACGGGACTGCCAGGGAAGTCCTTTACTGATTTTAAATGCCACTTTTATCACACAGTAAATTCTCTGTATATTAGGTGATGTTTGGGAAAAAAAAAAATGATGGGGGCTTATCAAAAGGATAGAGGAACAAGCTTAAAGAGCTACTCACTGGCCAAACCAAGGATAACTTGAGCACCAAAATAATAAATTACAACACATGAATAAAAGAAGAATCCATGAGATAATAATATATACCTACATAATAATCCACGAGACTGATAATACATACCCACATAAAGGAAAAGGAAAAGTTCTTCCTTACAGCAGTATACCAAATACTAAATGTAGAAGGAATGACTAAATTGGAAAATAAAAAAGTTCTGCAACCATCACAGTATTAACTGATTCAGACAAAAATCGTTCACTAATGCAAAAACTAGTAGGTGAAGGCCCCATGAGGAACCCATATTTACATGGTATCAAAGTATTGTATCGCCCGAGAAATAACTTTTCAGTTATAAAGAGAAAAACAGGGCTTCCCTGGCGGACCAGTAGTAAAGAATCCACCTGCCAAAGCGAGGAACGCAAGTTGGATCCCTGGTCCGGGATGATTTCACATGCTCAGGGCAACTAAGCCCATGCACCACAAATACTGAACCCCACACACCCGAGAGCCTGTGTTTCACAACAAGAGAAGCCGCCACAATGAGAAGCCAGAGTGCCACAACCAGAAAGTAGCCCTCGCTCTCTGTAGCTAGAGAAAGCCTGTGCACAGCAACAAAGACCCAACACAGCCAAAAGTAAAACAATTCTTTTTAATTTAAATAAATAAAGAGAAAATAGTCATTTTACAGTAGAGAACCTAGCACACCCCACCTTAGCCTGATAGACAAAGTTCATGTCATCAATAATGAAACAAGCTGAGTGGGGTGCCCTCTAGTCTGACACAATAACAAGGATGCAACATCACTTCTAGTGTTCCTGCCAAAAATGTGTACTCTGAATCCAAAGTGAGGGGATTCCACAAAAAGATGGCCTGAACTCTTCAAAAAGGACACTGCTCTCAGAGACAAAAACAGGCTGAGGAACTGACCCCAGATTTAAGGATAACCAAATCCAGTGCATAATCTTGCATGGGATCCTGGATAGGGTAGGGGGCAGGGGAAGAAATCACTTGAAGTTCATTTTTGCAACAACTGGAAAACATGAATTATATAACAATATTGTAAAAATGTCAGATTTCTTGATCTGGTTAATTTCCTCCAGGGGATCTTCCCAACCCAGGAATCAAACCCGAGTCTCCTGCACTGCAGGCAGCTTCTTTACCGACTGAGCCACCAGGGAAGCCCAAGAATACTGGAGTGGGTAGCCTACCTCTTTCTCCAGGGGATCTTCCCAACCCAGAANATCTTCCCAACCCAGGAATCAAACCCGAGTCTCCTGCACTGCAGGCAGCTTCTTTACCGACTGAGCCACCAGGGAAGCCCAAGAATACTGGAGTGGGTAGCCTACCTCTTTCTCCAGGGGATCTTCCCAACCCAGAAATCAAACCGGGGTCTCCTGCATTGCAGGCAGATTCTTTACCAGCTGAGCAACCAGGGAAGCCCCTCTTAGAAAACACACACTTAGATATTCAGGTAGAAAAAAATATAAGGTTTATAATTTGAAATGATTCAACAAATCACTACACACGTAGATACAGATATACAGATGATGTTTAAGGCAAACGCATCAAAATAGCACATGGATGAAGAGTCTAGGAAATTCTTTGCCCAAGTCTTACAACACTTCTCTGAATTTCAAATTACTTTAAAATAAAGAAGTTTGGCTGGTTTTTCTTTGTTTGCTTGTTTTTTTAATCTACTTCAAGCCATTTTCCCTCCTTGAAAGTGGGACAATCTGGTAGTGCCAAGTTCTGCAGTGTTGATGAGACCAGGTGCCAGAGAGGTGAGCCACAAGAGAAAAGTGGGTCTCAGATCCTACCTGCTACCAAGCTAGAAAGAAATGAAGATCACCCAGTGGGCGGGCACAGATGAAACACATGCCGATGGTCACTGAAGTTGGGCGGATAGGGATTATGTTTGCAAATACCCCAAATGAAAAGGGTTTTAAAAATCAGTATTCAACCTCAAAAGCTGGCTTCCGCACAGAGATGACTAGAACTATCCTTAAGAGCCAGACCAGGACTTTTGGTCAAGTCCTCTATGTGCAGCCACAGCCAGGTCAACGTCCCTGCTGAGTTGGTCAAGGCTGACCATTACGTAACTGCCGGACCTGAGTAAAACCTTCCACTGTAGCACTGCTGGCCAGCAGGGACGCAGGAAACATGAGCTGGGTCTCCCAGTCTACCTCCAAGTCCACCCAGGGGAAAACAAGGGAGAGAATGAAAGGATGAATTATGTCCCATGGAGCAGAAAAACGCCAGGTGAGGCGAGCGCCACCCTCATGCCCTTTCCCAGGAAAAGTGGTTCCAGGAAGACCCAGCCACAGTGAGAGGAGGGTTATCTCACCTACTGGGAGCCACTTCCCTACAAAACCGTAGATGCCACTCTGGAAGCACTTCTAGCAAAGCAGCTCCCAGAGGAGAACAGATGCCAAGGCTACACTGCTGAAACGTCCTGTGTTGATTCAGCATTCACTGCTTTTGTCCAGTCTTTACATTATCTCTTGGAACAACATCAGGGCTGCCTCCCATTTAGGCAAGGAGGTCTCATATCAGCAAACTGGGTCTCTGCCTGTCCATCTTTGGGACATGAACTTTCTAATCTTTGGGAAGGAAAGTATCAGAGAAGACAGAATAATATTAATAACTACCATTGCTACTACGAATATAGTACACCAACATGTGTCAGGTACTGTTGTTAGCTCACGGAACCTCAAAACAATATTTTACAGACAAGGAAACAGAAGCATGGAGAAGTGAAGTGACTGACTGATGCACAAAGCTGGGGGAATCAGGAGTCAAGCCCAGGGAGTTTGACTCTGGAGTCTACACATTCTTAACCACTTCTCTCTACACAACAGATTTGCAATCACCAGAAGCAGCCTTGCTCTGCACAGAAGGTATTATGGGTATTATCTGTTATCAGCTATGCCATAGCCAGGTTAGGTTTGTTTTTCTAAGAAAAAGCAGCCCAGTGCCCAAATTTTTCCATCAGATTCAGATCTGATGTGCCTCACAACTCAACCCAGCCGCACGCTCAAAGTGCTAAGTCTGGTGTCAACAAGAGCTGCAGGAGCTGTAGCCACCGCCATGAACAACACAGCTCCCAGGAGCCACGGAAAACACCCTCCTGAATCGCTCTGGGCTTAAACAGAAAGTTGCAATAGCAATTACAGATAAAGGAGCAGAACCGGCAAAACAGGGGATGGCAAACAGTTCACAGGCAGATAGTCTCCACTAAAGCTAAACATACGCCCACCCAGTGAGCCAAGTCCACAAGATGGAGACAGACAGGTAGACAGATTTAACAGAAGTGTGTGCCTGTGTCCTCCGAAACACATGTAAAAGAATGTCCACTGCAGGGGACTTCCCCGGTGGCCAAGTGGCTAAGACTCCACACTCCCAATGCAGCGGGCTCGGGTTCGATTCCCGGTCAGAGAACTAGATCCCACATGCCACAGCAAAGATTGAAGAGTCCTCGTGCTACAACTAAGACCATGTGCAGCCAAATAAATAAGTGAAATGAAAAAAAAAAGAATGTTCACAGCATTACTGCTCATGACGGCTAAAGCCTGGAAGTAACCCAAATGTCTACCAACAGGAAACAAGACAAATAAACTGTAGCATATTCATACAGTAGCATACCACACCCCAGTTAAAAAAAAAACAAAAAACTCTCATTTCACACAAAAGCACAGTTGCATTTCACAGATATAATGAAGAGCCAGACACAAGAAGACACACTAGCTGATTTCAGTGATACCAAAATTCAAGAACAGGCAAAACGAATCAATAATGATAAAATTCAGAATAGTGGTTATCTCAGGGCAGGGCAAGGAAGAGATATGGGGAGACTCCTAGAGTCCTAGGAAGGTTCTCTCTCTTGATCTGAGGGGTCATTACACAGATGTGGATAGACGTAAATACTCACTGAGCTGTCTTGCTTAAGATTTGTGCACTTTTAAAAGGAAAAAAACAACTTGAATACCAAGGGGGAAAGAAAATCAAAAGCACAAGTAAAGCAAGAATGTTTTCATTATTAAATAAGACAGGACAAAAGTAAAGTCACTAAGCTTTCAACTCAAATAGCTATAAATGACTGACTGAATAAATAAGGCAAATCTAGAGCAAAGGGTAGAAAAAAGTTAACATTAAAAATGGAAATTAACATTAGAAAATACAATATAATTGATAAGTCCAAATACATAAGCTGTCCTGTGAAAAAATAAATCAAAAGCCAAAAATTAAAACAAAAATGTTTATGCCAGGCAAGAGAAAAAAACTGGGAAAAAATATACAAATATCATAGCTCACTTGATAAAGAATCCGCCTGCAATGCAGGAGACCCTGGTTCAATTCCTGGGTCAGGAAGATCCCCTGGAGAAGGGATAGGCTACCCACTCCAGTATTCTTGGGTTTCCTTTGTGACTCAGACAGTAAAGAATCAACCTGCAATGCGGGAGACCTGGGTTTGATCCCTGGGTTGGGAAGATTCCCTGAAGAACCAGTCCAGTATCCTGGCCTGGAAAATTCCATGGACTGTATAGTCCACATGGGGTCACAGTCAGACACAACTGAGCGACTTTCACTTTCACACAAATATCAACATTTTTAAGTGAGAAAAATTAGAAACATTTTTAAAAATGAGAATGCTATCTAAAATCTTTATATTAATAATTTGAATATCTCATGAAATGGTTTTCTCAGAAAATATGAATTAACAAAATTGACACGAGATAAATCAGAAAAGCCGAGCAAACCAATCATTATGGGGGGAAAAGACTGAAAAAGTCATCAAAGAATTATTTCAGAGAAAGCTGCCAGACCTAGTTGGTTTTATGGGTAAGCTCTTTCCTGCACTCATGGAACAGATAATTCCCATGTTATACAGTCTATTCCCAAAGTTGGAAAGCACTTCAATTTACTTTATAAAATTAGCCTAGCCTCAATTCCAAAGCTGACAAAAATAGTACAAAACTACAAACAAATGTCACTCATGAATATAGATGGAAAACTCCCAAATAAAATATGAACAAGCAATTCTAAGAAAATTTTCAAGGAATAATCTACCAGAAGCAATTAGGTATATTCTAGAAATTCTAAGGTTATTACTACATGGAAATTAATATAATACATCAAAAGGAGAAAAATCATGTAATCATCCTAATGGCCGCTTAAAAACTATTTGCTAAAAATTCAAACCCATCTAGATATTTTTTAAAAGACAACAATGATTAATAAACCAAGAAGACAGGTTACCAACTAATCCTCAACCTCATACCTGAAGAAGTCACTATAATATAAGCTTGGTTATTAAACAGGAAAGGATACCTATTCCATCACCACTAAAACAGGAAGTTGTATGCAAAGCAACTGATAAGAAAAAGAAGTATCATTAACTCCTAAGAGGAGCAAAATTATTGACCTTAGAAACCATATAAACATCTACCAAAGGACTTCCCTCGTGGCCCAGTGGTTAAGACCTTGCCCTCCCACGCAGTGGGTGTGGGCTGATCCCTGGTCAGGGAGCTAAGATGCCCTGTGCTTCATGGCCCAAAAAACCAAAACACAGAAAAACAGAAGCAATATCGTAACAAACTCAATAAAGACTTTAAAAATAGCCCACATTAAAAAAAAAAAAGTCTACCAAAAGAAACTGTTGAAAATCTAAACTTAGAAGTCAGCAACTGATTGACTATAAAAGATACAGACACTAATAGTCATATACCAATAATAAACATTAAGTCAAAAAACATAATAGGAAATTATCCCACTGAAAATAATATCAAAGCTTCTTCAAAAATTAAAAGAATCTATCTGAAGATAACTTCAAAATAACCTGAGTGAATTTAAAGACATTCCATGTTCCTGTGTAGGAAGAATCAGTATGAAAATTCTCCATAACGGAAACTTTACATACGACAGGATTCCAACAAAATCTCAAGGGATTTGGGGTAGGAGAATAGAGAGAGGGGAGAACCCAATAAAATAAAGTTCATGTGATGGTATCATCCATGCAAAGAGAAAAACAGGAAGATTTTAAAAAGAAGAGAAACTTGAACTGTCAGTTATAATAGCTAAGACAAAGTGATTTTAAAAGGCCAATTAAAAAAACAAACAAGGACTTCCCTGGTGGTCCAGGGGCTAAGACTCCAAGCTCCCGCTGCAGGGTTTGATCTCTGGTCAGGGAACTAGATCCCACATGCCACAACTAAAAGATTCCATGCATAGCCACTAAGATCAGAGCAAATACATAAACAGCTATATTAGAAACTAAACAACAAATGAAATATAAAGTCCCCATACAGGCCCAGATATACATATGTTTTTAATATATGCTTAAGGTGGGGATATAGATTCAATAAGCAGTGCTGATTACTTTAGCAATTACTTTAGCTGAATACTTTTTAGTAATCAGTTAAACATTTGGAAAAATTAAATTAGATCCTTACCAAGAGGGAGAGGGTATATGTACACAAGTGGCTGATTCATGTTGTTGTACAGCAGAAACTAACACACACTGTAAAGCAATTACATTCCAGTTTTTTAAAAAATAGAATAAAAAATAAATTATATCCCTACTCACAGTGAACACAAAAATAAATTCATTTCGATGGAGAATTAAGTGAAAAAAAAACAAAATCACAGTAAACTAGAGGAAAATGATCATTTACCTGTTCTCAAAATGAGGGAAAGCCTTTCAAATCATAAAAGAAAAGGCTGAAAACCTAAAAGGTGAAAGATTTGACTACAAAATTTAAAACATCTATATGGAAAAAAATTTTTTTTAATGATTGCAAAATTAAAATGCAAATGAAAAACTGGGAAAACAAAAATTATAAGACAAAGAATAACAACCTTAATATATAAAGAGCTCTTTCAAAATCAAGAGAGAAAAATGCAGTATAAATAAATTTAAAATGCAGTATAAATAATATAAATGCAGTATAAGTAAATTTCAGTTCAAAAATGAGCAAAGGACATTAATAAGGCAACAAACACACTTTTAAAAACATTCTGTCTCCTGGAGTAAATCACAGCCTTAAAAAAAGTGGAGTGGAGGTAGAGGGACTTCGAAAACATAACAGCCAAAAGGACTGAGGGGACCTTGTCCAAACCCAGGTTCAGGGAATCCAACTGTAAAACAATACCTTGAGATAAATGGTGAAATCAAATATGAACTGGCTATTAGTTGAAAATGAGGAATTCATGTAAATATTGCCAGATGTGACAATGGTACTTTTGTAAAAAGAAAAAAAGTAATTATGTTTAAAATTAAAAAGTCCTTTTTTAATGAGATGCATGCTGAAGAATCTAGGATAAAAGCTTGAAACATCTGTAATCTACTTTAAAATACTGAAGGCAAGGCTAATTTGGTGGTCCAGTGTTTAAGATTCCACCTTGTAATGGAGGGGACAGCGGTTCAATCCCTGGTCCAGAAAGATCCTACGTGCCAAGGAGCAACTAAATCCATGTTCCACAGCTGCCAAAGCCACTGCCATGAGAAGCCCACAGGCTGCAACTGGAGAGGAGCCACTGCTCACGGCAGCTAGAGCCCCCCCCACAGCCCCAAAGACCAGGCACAGCCGAAAACAAAACACATAATCAATGAAACCATTTTTAAGTAACAATAAAATACTGCAGCCAAAAATAAATAGATGAAGCAAATCTGGCATAATGTTAATTACCAAATACACACACACACAAATTTTTTTTTCTTACAAACAAATCTAATAAATGCCAAAGTACAATAGAAACCAGCCACATCGGCAAAAACTGATGGCAGGATAAATGGGGAGAACTTCTCTGGAGAGTAATCCTGCAATATGTGTCCAAAGCCTTAAAAAATGTTTAAACCCAGCAAGTCAGTGTTCAGTAATTTAACACAAATTTTCAACAACTGGTACAAAAATCTGTAAACTTGTAAGAGTACCACCACAGCATTATCTGTGACTGTGAAAATTATCTGTGACCACTGAACATTACTCACGTGTTCAACCTTCAATTTTCACACAGTCATCTGACAGACGACTACCAGACAGACATCAAAAATTGACTTTTGAAGAACAATTAGAGTTATGTTGATATATCTTATGGTATTGCAGTGACAGAAAACAGTATGGTAGTTCCTCAAAAAATTAAGAGAATTACCACATGATCCTGCTATTCTACTTCTGAATATATTTCCAAAAGAACTGAAAGCATAGACTTGAAGAGATAGTTGCACACCCATGTTCACAACAGCATTGTTCACTACAAGAAAGAAAGTAGCAGTTCAAGTGTCCTTTAATGGATGGATGGATCAACAAAATGTGATGTATCCAACAATGGAATATTATTCAACATTAAAAAGGTGATTCCCGGGAAATACCTGGTGGGAAAGTGCAGTGGTTAGGACTCTGTGCTTTCCCTGCTGAGGGCACAGGTTCAATCCCTGGTTGGGGAGCTAAGATCCTGCAAGCCACACAGCTTGACCAAGATACAATAAAATACATTTTTTAAAAAGAGAAAAAAGGTGATTCTGATACATGCCACGTGAATGAGCCTTAAGGACATTATGCTGAGTGAAAGAAGAAAGACACAAAAGCGCATGATTCCACTTATAGGCAATGTCTAGATTCAAAGAGACAGAGAGCAGAATGGTGGAGGTTGAGGGAAGCTAGGAAGTTGCTGTTCAATGGGGACAGAGTTCTAGTCTGGCAAGATGAAAAAGCTCTGGAAATGGATGGAGGCGATAGCTACACAATCATGTGAATGAAATTAATGACACTCAACTGTACATTTTTAAATGGTTAAGAAGATGACTTTTATGTTATGTGCTTTTTATCACAATTAAAATAAAAATATATTAACACATTCTAATTTTTCTTTTTTTTTTTATAGCCATGCTGCTCAGCATGAGGATCTTAGTTCCCTGGCCAGGGACTGAACCCATGCCTCCTACTTAAGACTTCCCTACAGTGGAAGCAGAGTCTTAAGCACTGAACCATCAAGGAAGTCTCTATATTAATAAATTTTGAAGAAAAAAAAGGCATGTTGCAAAATAATATGATCATGTATGATCTCAATTTTGTTTCACTGACATCTTAAATATTAAGACACTGCATACAGGAAAAAAAAAAAACACCTCACAATGGTATATATCAAAAAGTTAATAATAATTATCACCAGGTACTGTGCTTCAATTTATTTTCTTTGTGTGTCTGTGCTTTTGTGTAAATCCTAATTTTTCTACAATTACCTTTGCCATTGAAAGCAAAAGCAAGCCAACTAGACACAAGAAAAAGAAGAGAAAAGCACACGCATGTCAGCTGATGATCCTAACGGGAGAATGCCCAGAAGTATATTTCCAAATGACATAGTAAACGTAATTACCCTTGAGAATCAAATTATAAAAGGTAGATTAGCATGTGGGAAAATAAAGACCAACTCAGAAGACAGAGCAGGGGGTAGTTCCCTGTAGAATTAGAACAGAGGCAGGCCCTGATTTCAGACGGTTCCTGGATCCACAGTGGATGCACCACATCACTGCATGCCCAGCAGAAAGGAAGAGACAGGGGGAGCCTTGCACAGCACTCACCANTCTCAGCTAAAAGGACCTCTTCCCTCTGCCTCTCCAAGCTGGTGGGCAGCCTCCAGGCTCTTGGTGCTTAAAGTAAAAGTGGATCCTATAGATCTCCAAGCTTCAGTCTTTGGTTCCAAGCAAAGTCGTCTGTGCCAGCGTCTATACCTGTCTTACCCTTGGTGTCCAGCGTGGGTGGCAGTCTTTACCCTCAGAACAGAGCCAATGGACCTGGAAGTCAGGGCAGAGGAATGACCCCTTAAAAGGCCACTGGAGTCTACCGTTTCAGGTAACCTGGTCTGACCATCCTATGAGTTTAACTGTTGGTTTTGATGTGGATGGTGGTGGTGGCAACACTTTGGGAGAAACAGAAATGGGCATGCTTGTCAGGTTGGCAAGACTTCTGAACACCAGGAATAGGAGACGATTCAAGAAAGTACCCAGCTCAAAGAGGTCTAAATAAACTTACTTCTATATCAGCAACCAAAGAGTGAAAGCGGGTGGAGCTGCTGGCAAGGGGGCTGGGAGGCCCCAGAACGAGGGGGAGTTGTGCTGGGCAGACTGATGGTGCTACAGCGGTTGGCTGCAGCAGCCAGTTCTTCCCGATGTGGAAGTGGCAGGAAAGGTGTAAAAACTAGGACAGATGTCCCTTGGTTGAGTTGAGGGGGGCCGTTCCACAGGCTAGTTTATGAGCCAGCGTGACCCAGATTCAGCCTGAGATGATGGATGCTCACCCCAAAATTTTAAGGATCTGGGGTGGTCCGGAGATGTGCTGGCCACTTAGAAGGAACAAGTGGGAAGTGTGGACAATCACACATCCGGGTGGGGATGAGATTGGGCATCTCAGAGTGAAGGGACGCAGCAGCGCCTCGAGGGACAGCCTGACACACTTAGGAAAGGCATGAGAAAACACGGGCTGTTTATCATAAAATCGGTAGAGAAAATAGAATGGTTAAAATTCAGAGCCTGGCTGGGCATGGGGTGCGGGGGCCAGTGGGAGCCTCAAAGGAGACGCTTTCTGAAACCTCAGGAGAAAATAATGCAGGGAAACGAGAAGTGGGACAAGATGCCTTTTCTAGAACAGGGAGTTATAGATTTAGACAGTCTGTGGTGGTAATGGGATGGGGTGGGGGGCACGGTCAGAGAAAGAATACTTGCACAGTCGCTCTGCCTCACCCATCCATTCTTTCTGCAGGCACGAGAGACCCTTCCCAAAAGCTCAGCTATGTCTGCATCCTTCCCTGGCCTCCACCCCTCTTCACTGTCTAAGAGAAGAAAATCCAGACTACTTACTGGGATACCTGGGGTCCTTTATACTGAGGCTGTAATCAACACACGTTCTTATCTTATGCCCATGGGGCCTATTCCAGCATTTCTTCTCACAGCTCCCCAAGCAACCCTGGCCTTTTTCCAACTCCACACCTTTCTTCACGCTGACCCTCACCCACACCGCCCTACATCCCCAGGCTGCCCTGCCCTCCATCTCAGCCCATTCATCAGGGAGCAAGGCTGCCTCCCCCATGAAGTGCCTTCCAGCCTCCACCTCCAGCGCATGTTTGCAGGTGTCCTGTTTAGCCAACCTCAGCTCACAATTATGTGCATCTCCCTCATTAGACTAGAAGTTCCCAGGGGCCAGTGCTGAGGGGCACATGCGGTTTCTCATCTCCCCGGAGCCAGTAAGTATTTGTGGAATTTATTACCCATAAAATTGAAGGCTAAATGCAGCCTGGCAGGGCTAACTCTGTGAGGTGGGCAGGGTGGTTGGCACATCCTTACTGTGTCAGTGAGGAAGCCAAGGTCCAGTAGGAAAATGACACCCTGAGTCCCCTGCCAGTGGCAGAAACAGGACTAGAATGAGGGGGCCTTGCGGTTCTGAAGCCCGTCACGCTGGGTCTCTCCTCAAGTGCCGGCTAAGCCAGGCAGTACCAGAGAGCCGTGCTGCAAAAGGAGGTGGGGTCCAGCCAGGCCACGCCAGAACCACCGGGCACTGTCATGCCCGGCAGGGCTAACTCTAGTGCCCGCACATACCGGCAATTAAAAACGCTTGCCAGTGGCCAAACTTAATGCTGTTAATCTGAGACCTCCAGAGCTTGGCATCAGGAAAACTCAAGGGTAGGGATTCAAAGGACCCAGCTGAGTCTCAGTCTAGTCCAGAGTGGTCCAGGTGGACGTCAGGGAGGGCTCCATGGAGAGCGGAAAAAGGTGCTGGCAGTGGCCCCAGCCTCCAGATTCAGAAGGCTAAGGGTTAACCCTCCTCCTTGAGTTCCACCCCCTCTACCACCCTGTCCAGACACTCAGTTCCCCTGAAGAAGGACCTGCTATTACCCTGATTGGACGCTCCAAGATAATCGCGGGGCCTCTGAGCCCAGATGCTCTCGTGTGCACTCTCTTCCCCAGCCACAGCCGGGAGGCGGGCAGAGCAGCCTCAGTGAGAGGCAGATGGGGTTGTAATGAACTGAAGACATGTGACAGCTACGGGGAACAAGTTCATCAATTAGAGCCTTCCTGCCTGAGGACTTCTGGAAAGAGCTGCGGTGGGGGAGGGAGGAGGCCGACTCGTTTCCCTGCAGAAGGTCCTGATGCCTCAAGCCACCCAGCCCCTGAAGGGGTCTCAAACCCAGCTCCCAAGCAGCTGCTTCTGCCTTTTGCTGTGGATATCAGGGGACTCAGAGGGACTCCCTCTTTCCAGGAGGGGCTGGATATCAGCTCCCTGAGGGGGTACTGTTTTCTGAACAGGAGGAAACAATCTTTATTCCAGTCCCAAACTCTTCAGCTTCTTAGAAAAACTGAACTCGGGAGCCTGGTGTAAAAATGAACACTGTTATTCCCCTCTTTGCTTCTGACCTGCACACTCAGAGGTCAAGAGATGAGGAATATCTTGGTCCAAAGGGGCCAGGGCTGAGGTACCACACTAACATTGAAGTGGACTAAGTATGGGATCTTAAAAATGTCAGCACTTCCTGTCTGCTCAGTAAGTGCCAAACGTGGGTGTTGGCTATGGCTGGAAGGATCAGGCAGTGATGACCTTTGGAGGCTCCCGATTTCTCAGGACTCCAACCCAACTCAATCTGGCTTTGCCCCTAGGGATGGGAGGGGTGAGCCATGCCCACGTTCTTAAGGATGGGGCCCTGAGCTATTTCCTAGGGAGCAGGGCTGAGGAGCAGAGAGCAGTCACACTGGTGAGGTGAGTGTGGTCACCATTTGTTCAGGTGAAGACTGGAGATGAATCTCAGTTTTATGTATTTTAAAATGAGGGGCAAATGGGCATCTTAGAATGGAAGAAACAGACTATTTCAGGAGGTATGTTAGTGCCAGTGGAGTTTGAGAACCCCCAACTAAGAGGGTTCAGAATCCTGAATGCAGACACTGAGTTTATTACCTCCAGGGCTTGGGAGTATTAACTATTTGCTCTGGCCAAAAGCTAGAGGAGATGAAGCCCTGGGGTCCACAGCTGGAGGAAATCCTGGGAAGAAAGGATTACTCTGAGGCCCCCCTTGGTCCTTACAAGTCCTTACATGCTGCTGCTCATGGGGTCAAGGTGGTGGGTTCAACCGCATGGCAGCCTCCCGTGGCTACACTATCACACACTGACCCTAATACCGGCCAGCAAACCTGGATCGATGCAGCGTGCCAGCATATTCCGGCTCGACATACGAAGCATTTTCTTACAACTTAGAGATGCCTGAACTTGTCCTGGATGACCCCGGGGGAGCTGGGAGCTCCACATCATAGGAAAATGTCCAAATAGAGGCATTTCTTTGTCATACATATTGTGGGGCCTGCTTACTGGAAGAACGTCTGCAAGCTGTGTGACTTTGAACAGTCACTTAACACCTCTGGGCCTCTGCTTCTTCATCTGCATAATGGAAAGCGTGAACACACCTTTCTCCAAGGTGGTCTAAGAATGAAATAATGCTGAGAAAAATGCTGAGCACAGTTTCTGGCACACAGGACATGTTTGAGAAGCATTAGCTGTCCAGTAAGGATTAACCCTGTGTATCACTCTATTCACTGGTGGGACACAGAGGTGGGAAAAATAAGCATCCAGACTCCTCCCTCTTGTGATGGTCACAGGGGCCGTGAATGCAAAGTCAGGAGGGTTATTAGATGAGAGGCTGTCAGAAAGGTAGGTGCTAAGGAAAGAAGGAGAGAGGAGGGGACCCACCTGCAAGAGAGACCCTGCCTTGCACACCTGCCCACCTAGCACACCAACCAGGCAAGAAGAATGCCAAGGCGATCCATCACAGTCCTTGCCATAGCAGCACTGAAGAATGAGGGAAGTCAGGNGCTGGGAGGGATTGGGGGCAGGAGGAGAAGGGGATGACAGAGGATAAGATGGCTGGATGGCATCATCAACCCGATGGACGTGAGTCTGAGTGAACTCCAGCAGTTGGTGATGGACAAGGAGGCCTGGCGTGCTGCAATTCATGGGGTCACAAAGAATCGGACATGACTGAGCAACTAAACTGAATTGATATATATACAATGTGTGTGTATATACATATATATATAATTTCAGACGTTTAGAAAAGTTGAGACTAAATACAAAGAATTCTTATAAACCCTTCACCCAGAATCACCAAACATTAACTTTTTACTGTATCTGCCTTATCATTCTCTTTTTCTCCCTTGATTTTTCTCATACACATATTCATTTTTAACTAAAACTAAGAGTGAGTTGTAGACACTATGCCCCTTTAGTCCTAAATATTTCAGGCTGTCTTTTCTAATAACTAAGACATTTTCTAACACAACCATAGTACAGTTATCGACATTAAGAAATTCAACATTCTTTAATACTATTATCTAAGGTACAGACCTTATTCAAATTTTGCCAATTATCTTATCGATGTCCATTATAGTAAAAGAGAAAAGGAAAGATTTTTTTCTAGTCCTGGATGCAGGCCAAGATCACATAGTGTAGTTAGTGTTTTTACCATGAAGTTTCCAATTTACAGAAGAATTGAAGAAAAATAATAGCATATTCTTCATCAATTATTATCATTTTGCTACATTCACTCCCTGCCCTCCGCTGTAATTATCACCAGTGTCACCCAGAGAACCTCTACAATAATGAAAATATCTGTTCCATCACTGTTCAATACACTGCTGCAATATACATATGGCTACAAGGCACTTGAACCATGCTAGTGAGACTGAGGATTTGAGCTTTAAATTTTATTTAATTTTAATGTAAATAGTTTTTTGTGGCTACACTTTCTAACCTATTGGATAGCACAAGGTACAGATGTAAGACATCTATGTCTGTATGTGTACGTATATACATATATATCCACACATTTTAATTTTTGGTAAACTATTTGAAAGTAAGTTGTAGACCTCATGACAGATCAGCCCAAATTACTTTCAGAAAGCAACTGCTAACAATAAGGACATTCTCCCACCCCACCTCTACCCCACTGTTATCATACCTAAAAAAAAATGTACAGTCACTCCCTCCTTCATTTGATAACCATTCCATATTCAAATCTCCCCAATTATCCTAAATATACTTTTAAAGCTGTTTTTCCCCCAACCCAGGATCCAATCAAGATGAGTAAATTATTTTTGGTTGCTGTCTCCTTAATCTTTTAACACCTAGAAGGCACTCTCTTCTTCTTCCATGACAATGATTTTTAAAGACTTCCACCAGATATCTCATAGAACACACTGAATTCTGCATTTTTCTGATTGTTCCCTCGTGGTTAGATGCACACTGAACATTTTTGTCAAGAATACTAACCACCCAGGTTAGGATTTAGACTTACTGTATACACCAGGCAACCCCTTCTTGGGGATGCTAATTTTGATCCTGTGGTTAATGTGGGCCCAGTTTGTCAGGTCACTTCACTGTAAAGCTACATTTCCTTTCAATAATTTATAATTAATTTTGAATGCTTAAAATGGTATTTTGAATGTTTCTTGTTCTTAGAAGATAACTCAAAATAAAGGTCCCACATTCATCTAGAGTTTATTTATTCACTATCTGAGGAAACATAAAATGTCAGTTTCTTATACATGGAGTCAAATATTCACATAGCATTTAAATTTTAAAGTCAACAAATAAGGTAAAAATCATGTTATTTCCAAAATGACATCCCTAAAGAGCTCTTAGGAAGGCAACAGAAGAGAGGGTGGCATATTATCCTTCAATAGATTCCAAACAGCCAGATTTTTGTTTCACTGTGCTGTTTTTGGTGTTCCTTCAGCTAAATATCAGATAAAATAGTTGGCTTACATTTGAGGGCCTTGGTGTCTTTAAAAATTAGATCTTAAAACTCTAGGACTAGGGGAAGGGTAAATTGGGAGATCGGGATTGACACATATACATACTACTACATATAAAAGATAACTAATAAGGACCTACTTATAGCACAGGGAATACTACTCAGTACACTCTGTAATGACCTATATAGGAAAAGAATCTTTAAAAAGAGTGGACTGTGAAGAAGGCTGAGCGCCGAAGAATTGATGCTTTGGAACTGTGGTGTTGGAAAGGACTCTTGAGAGTCCCTTGGACTGCAAGGAGATCCAACCAATCCATTCTGAAGGAGATCAACCCTGGGATTTCTTTGGAAGGAATGATGCAAAAGCTGAAGCTCCAGTACTTTGGCCACCTCATGCGAAGAGTTGACTCATTGGAAAAGACTCTGATGCTGGGAGGGATTGGGGGCAGGAGAAGGGGACGACAGAGGATGAGATGGCTGGATGGCATCACGGACTCGATGGACGTGAGTCTGAGTGAACTCCAGGAGATGGTGATGAGCAGGGAGGCCTGGTGTGCTGCGATTCATGGGGTCACGAAGAGTTGGACACGACTGAGCGACTGAACTGAACTGAACAGTGCTCACTTTAGCAGCCCATATACTAAGATTAGCATGGCCCCTGCACAAGGTTGACACGCAAATTTGTGAAGCATTCCATGTTTTTAAAATCATAGATGACACAAATAGATGGAGAAATATACCATGTTCGTGGATTGGAAGAATCAGTACAGTGAAAATGAGTATATTACCCAAAGTAATCTACAGATTGAATATAATCCCTATCAAGCTGCTGCTGCTGCTGCTGCTAAGTCACTTCAGTCATGTCTGACTCTGTGCGACCCCATAGACAGCAGCCCACAAGGCTCCGCCATCCTTGGGATTCTCCAGGCAAGAACACTGGAGTGGGGTTGCCATTTCCTTCTCCAATGCATGAAAGTGAAAAGTGAAAGTGAAGTCGCTCAGTTGTGTCAGACTCGTAGCAACCCCATGGACTGCAGCCCACCAGGCTCCTCCATCCATGGGATTTTCCAGGCAAGAGTACTGGAGTGGGGTGCCATTGTCTTCTCCACCCTATCAAGCTACCAACAGTATTTTTCACAGAACTAGAATAAATAATTTCACAACTTGTACAGAAATACAAAAAACCTCGAATACCCAAAGCAATCTTGAGAAAGAAGAATGGAACTGGAGGAATCAACCTGCCTGACTTCAGACTATACTACAAAGCTTCAGTCATCAAGACAATATGGTACTACCACAAACACAGACATATAGATCAATGGAACAAAATAAAAAGCCCAGAGATAAATCCATGTACCTATGGACACCATATCTTTGAAAAGGAGACAAAAAAATACAATGGCAAAAAGACAATTCCTTTAACAAGAGATGCTGGGAAAACTGGTCAACCACCTGTAAAAGAATGAAACTAGAACACTTTCTAACCCCATACTCAAAGATAAACTAAAAATAGACTAAAGATCTAAATGTAAGACCAGAAACTATAAAACTCTTAGAGGAAAACATAGGCAGAACACTCTCTGACATAAATGACAGCAAGATCCTCTATAACTCACCTTCCAGAGTAATGGAAATAAAAAGAAAAATAAACAAATGGGACCTAATTAAACTTAAAAGCTTTTGCACAACAAAGGAAACTATAAGGAAGGTGAAAAGTCAGCCTTCAGAATGGAAGAAAATAATAGCAAATGCAACAACTGACAAGGAATTAATCTCCAAAATATACAAGCAGCTCATGCAACTCAATATCAGAAAAATAAATGACCCAATCAAAAAGTGGGCCAAAGAACTAAACAGACATCTCTCCAAAGGAGACATACAGATGCCTAAGAAACACATGAAAAGATGCTCAACATCACTCATTATCAGAGAAATGCAAGTCAAAATCACAATGAGGCACCATCTCATGCTGGTCAGAATGGGGCCATCAAAAAGTCTACAAACAATAAGTACTGGAGAGGGTGTGGAGAAAAGGGAATCCTCTTACACTGCTAATGAGAATGCAAACTAGTACAGCCACTGTAGAGTACAGTGTAGAGATTCCTTAAAAAACTTGAAATAGAATTGTCAAACAACCCAGCAGTCCCACTGCTGGGCATACACACCGAGGAAACCAGAACTGAAAGAGACACATGTACCCCAATGTTCACTGCAGCACTCTTTACAATAATTAGGACATGGAAGCAACCTAGATGTCCACTGGCAGACGAATGGATAAGGAAGCTGTGGTACATATACACAATGGAATATAACTCAGCTATAAAAAAAAGAATGCATTTGAGTCAGTTCCAATGAGGTGGATGAAACTGGAGCCTATCATACAAAGTGAAGTAACTCAGAAAGAGAAACACCAAACAGCATATTAACACATATATATGCAATTTAGAAAGACAGTATCAATGACCCTAGATGCAACACAGCAAAAGAGACACAGATGTAAAGAGCAGACTTTTGAACTCTGGGAGAAGGCAAGGGTGGAATGATTTGAGAGAACAGCATTGAAACATGTATATTACCCTATGTAAAATAGGTGACCAGTGTGAGTTTGATTCATGAAGCATGGCACTCAAAGCCAGTGCTCTGGGACAACCCAGAGGGATGGGGTGAGGAGAGAGATGGGAGGGGGGTTCATGATGGGGGACACATGAACACTCATGGCTGATTCAGGTCGATGTATGACAAAAACCACCACAATATTGTAAAGTAATTAGTCTCCAATTAAAATAAAGAAATTAATCTAAAAGAAAAAAAAAGAGTGGATATATGTTTATGTATAGCTGATTCACTTCGCTATGCAACTGAAACCAACACAACATTGTAAATCAACTACACTCCAATAAAATTTTTTTAAATCTCTAGGACTGCACTATGGAGAGGCACAGAGAGCTAAGGCAGATAGAGGGATAGCAGGCCACAGTTCCTGAATTACACCTGAGGGTCCACCCATGAAACACATGGGAGGAAGAACCACCCACACTGTTTAAGTGGCTGTTTTTATCCTTCTCTCTTTCCCCCACCACTTTCCTGGTCAGTATTACCAAGTTCCTACAGGTTAAGTGCATGTATGATGAGATGCACTTGTATTATCAAGTTGGTTCTCGCCACACTAGTAAGAAAATACACACTGCGGAAAGGCAATAGAGAAACCTTCAGAAGTCAGTGTGTTGTGTTCCTGAATAACATGGCCCCAAACAGGGACCTCAGGATATCGCAGGTTTCCATGGGCAGGGCTCTGTTTTGACCTAGTCCTGCTAATTATTAGATAAGGCAGTACAAGCTGTAATCTCAAATTCAAAATCCTGGCAGTTCACTCTAATCCTTCTCCCGAGTGCCACAACTAAGACCGTGTGCAGCCAAATAAATGAATAATTGTAAAAAAAATAAAATAGGTAGAGTGTTAAATACTATCAGGGGCTGAGAAGAAAAAGATAAAGTAGCAAAAAGTGGAGAGACATGAAGAAATCAAGGTAGGGGGTCTTCAGATGGGAGAGTCAGGGAAGGCCTAGTTGAACAGGGTGACTCTGGGGCAAAGACCCGCAGAAAGTAAGGATGTAGAGCAGGCAGATAACTGGGTCAAAATGGTTATTTCACTCAGAGAGGACAGCAAGTGCAAAGGCCTAGGGGTGGTAGCGTGCCTGGCAGGGGCAATGAATAGCAAGGGAGGTCCACATGGACCTGTGCGTCTAGCCAGAGCAGAGTAAACGAGGAACAGGAAATGAGGAGTGGCAGGGGTCGTATCACATAGGATCTTCAACCTGTACGCTGAATGAGGGAGACAGTCCTTAATATGTTTCAGCAGAGGAGTGACAGGAGCTGGCTTCCATTTTAAGGAGATCACAGGTTGTTGTGTGATCAACAGAATGAAATGGGGCAAGCGGAAGAAGCAGGAAGCCGGGTTGGGAGGCTTCTGCCTTAATCTTAGGTGGAGATGATGCCAGCTGGTGGGACAGTAGGGGTGGTGAGAAGTTGCTGAACACGGCCCCTGTTTTGAGGGTAGACACAAGCAGATTTGCTGAATACAGAATTTTGAGGAAAAAAAAGAAATCAGGAGGCCAGTTCCAGGCATGTCACATTTTGGATGTTTACTAAGCATTCAGGAGGAGATGATAAATGGGCTACTGGATATACAAACCTGGAGGTCAGAAACAAGGCCAGGCTGGAGGTACAAATGTGGCAGCAATCTTATTATTGGTGACATCTCAAAGTGATACGGTTGGATGAGCTCACCAAGGGGATGAGCGTAGATAGAAAAGAGCACTGGGGAGGGAAGGAACTTCCATTTTGTATAATCCTTCCAAAAAGTTCCTTTTTCTCTTCCTCTGCAAGAATTCCACCTTTAGGGGACTTCCATGGTAATTCAGTGCCTCAGACTCCACACTTCCAACGCAGGAGGTGCACAATCCCTGGTCAGGGAACTAAGACTACATGCTGTGTGGTACAGCCAAAAAAATGTTTTAATTCTAAAAAACATTAAGAATTCCAGATATAATATGACAACCCTGTAAGAATGAATAATTTTGCTCGCAAGCCAAGGTGTGGTATAATTCCACCTCTTTCCCAAAGATGGAGCTGGACCTTAAATGATAAACTTCATACTGTGCCACTCACCTTTCAGGATAAGCTGAGACTTCTCAAAAGGCAGGGCCACCCCTGCCCGGCTGGAGCTGGCAGATGCCATGTCATCACCAGGACACTGAAAGACAAATACAGCAGCAGGTTTAGAGAACATCTAATAAGAGACTAAGGAACTGAGCTCAATTTTAAAATCTGAGTTTAAAGAGACAGAAGCAAGAAAATAGCAACATCAAAGCAACTGCAGCCATGTTGCTTCCGGCCGAGTGATGTCTGTCTGTCTCTCTTGCAAAGACTACCGAATCTGAGTATGACTTTGATAAGCTGAGAAGGACACAGCACTGCTACATCCAAGTCTTAAGGAGGGAGAGCCTAAAATAATATCTCTAAAAATAAAGTTACAGTTCAACAATTAAAAAAAAAAAGCAGGGGAACTAAGATCCCACATGCTGCAGGGCAACTGAGCCCACACACCGCAATTACTGAGCCCGCAAGCTCTAGAGTCCGTGGTCCACAAGGAAAACCTGCCTGCCACAACTAGAGAAAGCCCAGGACATAACTAGAGAAAGCCCATGTCACAACAAAGACCCAGTGCAGCCAAAAATAAATAAATGGGCAGAAGCTTTTAATAAACATTTCTCTAAAGAAGATATACCAGTAAGTGTGCCTATTGGACAAGGAAATGACAAGCCAGGACTCGACCTACATCTTCTGATTCCAAAGCCCCACAGTTACCAGGGCACAAGTTGACCACCCTGTGCTTACCTGCATGTGCACATGAACCAGGCCAATGAGCACAGGAAAGGCCAATGAGCACAAGAAATAATTATTGATTGATATCAGTCATAGGCATACCCGTCGCTCCATCCTGGCTAGAAGCAGAAGTCTATCTTGCCTTCTGAATGGATCTTTTTATTCATATATAATTGCATAAACATCGTCATTTGGAAAATATTGGTTCACTGAAGTCTGTAGATAGTCCAAATGTTGACATGTTTCATCATATTCTATCCAAAAAAATTCCATTTGTGAATGTCACCACTGATCTCATCAGACAAGTTTTTGAATATTGGGAAGCTTTCAAGCTCTTTGTGGTAGATGTAAGGGTTCCAAATTTTCTAATTTTCACTTAAAACTCATATTTTATCATTGGCAAAAAGTACTGTCAGTTGTTTTCCTTGAAGTGACAGGCTCACTTCATTCATCTTCAGGAAAATGTCTGCCAAACACCCAAATCTATTAACATTAGGTTGTCTGTTGATTTTTTTATAAAGCAAAAATGTTATTTCATGAGAAAAGCAACTATATGATTCAGCTCTCTATTCAAAGAGTCATACAAGTGCTTTTTTTCAACACAGCCATTATACTGCGGTACACAGGAAAAGGTGTTTTAGGCACATTTTCCATTTTCATCACACAGAATATTAGTCATTTTACTGCTTCATCGAGCACATTTTCAAGTGAAACCGGCTTTTTCTTTCCTCTTTACCGAGTGGGTCATGGTGAGGAACACACTGACAGCAGCCCGGGCTGGTCACGCCGCCCTGATGTACGATACGGCACCAACATGCTCCCTGACCTTTGCTTTCGCACCACGAGTGCAGATGTGTCACAGTGGAAGAAGGCAAAGTTATCGTGAAAACAGCTTTGACCCTGCAGAACCCTGAAAGTTGTGAGGGGTCACGGGGGGCCTGAGGACCACACCCGAGAACAGCCACTGTGAAAGCACTGTGACCAGAGCTTCCCTGGTGGTCCACAGCCAAGAAGAGCCCCTGCTCACTCCTGTGCAGCCCGTGTGCAGCAAGGAAGACCCAGGACAGCCAAAAATAAACAAACAAATCTTATTCAAAAAACAAAAAACACCCACTATGACCCAATTTCATTCCTTTTTCTGGCTGAGCTAATAGTCTATTTGTAGAGACATGGATGGACCTAGAGGCTGTCATACAGAGTGAAGTAGGGCTAAAAGAGAAAAACAAATATTGTGCATTAACGCATATATATGGAATCTAGAAAAATGGTACAGATGAATCTATTTATAAGGCAGGAATAGAGACGTGGACATACAGAACAGATGTGTGGACATGGGGTGGGGGAGGGGATGAGCTGGGAGACGAATTGATACACTATGTGCGAAATAGATAGCTAGTGGGAACCTGCTATACAGTACAGGGAGTTCAGCTCAGTGCTTTGTGCTCTCCTACACGGGTGAGATCAGTTCAGTTCAGTCGCTCAGTCGTGTCTGACTGCAACCCAATATACTACACCACGCCAGGCTTCCCTGTCCATCACCAACTCCCAGAGCTCGCTCAAACTCATGTCTATTGAGTTGGTGATGTCATCCAACTATCTCATCTGTTGTCCCCTTCTCCTTCTGCCCTCAATTTTTCCCAGCATCAAGGTCTTTTCTAATGAGTCAGTTCTTTGCATCAGATGGCCAAAGTATTGGGATGGAGGGGGTCTAAGAGGGAGAGGATATATGTATACATAAAGCTGGTTCACTTCATTGTATAGCAGAAACTAATACAACACTATAAAGCAATTATACCCCAATTTTAAAAAAGAACACTCTGAAATTCCTATTTCATTCAACATCATTTGTACCTCCTTTCATTCTATTTGTATCTGATCTCTCCTCTTAACTCCCTCTTCTGAAGAGCTGTTTAGCCTTAAAATGTGCTTATGAATGCACCATATTATTCTAAGAATGGAAGTCTTTTGTATGAGAATTAAATGTAACTACAGCTAAGTCACATTGACTTTGACATTTTCCACAGATGAATTCTATGCTTCAAAATTTCAGCAAAAACAAAACAAAACCATTTGCTTTCTTTATGAGATATAACCAGTCCAAAAAAATTTTTAAGGGGCCAGTTGTTTTTCTAGACTAGTCTGTAACAGGCGTTTTTACTTTGATCTTAAATGTAAAGCAGCAGTGGAAACTTCTGGAATGTTATGGGTAACATATAGGAACACAATACTGCAACTATTCTTATCAAGACTTCTGGAGACCAGACATCCACGGTACTAAATCCAATAGTGAATTCTCAATCTTTGTCTTAGATGACCTATTGGTAGCTTCAGACACAATGGATGGTTGACTCTTTCTTCCTTGAAATGCTTTCTCCTCTGGTCTCTTCCAGGACACCACACCTGCTTGATTCTCTTCCTGCTTCTCAGGCTGCTTTTTCTTAGCATCCTTCATTGGCTTCTTCTCAGCTCCTGAACCTTCAACCACCCATGTGTCCCATAGCTTAGCCCTTGCACGCATGGTTTCAGCTACCATCTCTTTGTGGACAATCCCAAATGGGTGTGTCCAGTACAAACCTCACTCTTGAACCTCAGGTCCTCTTGTCCATTGACAAAACTGAGCTTCCGACGTTTGCCCTCAATCCTGTTCTGTGTCTCAGTTAATGACAACTCCTTCCATCCATACTTCTGGAAGCAATGAAAATTAGATGGTATCTGGCAACCTCTGATTGAGTTAAAGATGCATCCTGAATATTCACTGGAAGGACTGATGCTGAAGGTGAAGCTCCAATACTTTGGCCCCCTGATGCGAAGAGGCAGTTTATTAGAAAAGACCCTGATGCTGGGAAAGATTGAAGGCAGGAAGAGAAGGGGACGACAGAGGATGAGATGGTTGGATGGCATCACTGACTCGATGGCCATGAGTTTGAGCAAGCTCTGGGAGATGGTAAAGGACAGGGAAGCCAGGAGTGCTGCAGTTCATGGGGTCACAGAGAGTTGGATATGACTGTGAGACTGAACAACAATAATAACTGCACCTCCCAGGATTCCACCCGTAGGTACTTGCGGGGGAAAATCTTCCAACCAGTGCAGAAGAAACCATGTTTAAAATGTTCAACACGGCAATGTTCATAACAGCAAACATTTGTAAATAACCCAAATGCCCAACAGTGAGAGGAATGAATACACTGTGAAATAGTTACAAAATGCGATGCTATATATTTCTTGAAATGTAGGAATTTAGCCTACACACCAATGGCATAACAACAGGACAATGCCATTGGTATGCATTTGAACCTACACAAAACAAGTGCGTCTACTGTTGTGGACACACATAAGGGAATAAAAGTACAGAAGCATGGATGTGAAGGAACCACATCACGCTGAGGTTACCTCTGGGGGAGCAGAGGAGGGAGCAGGGCAACTGGGGTGAACAGAGAGACCAAGGAAGCTTCAACTGTATCTGCCACATTTCATTCTTCAAAGGAAAAAATATCGAAGCAAATATGACAAAATGTTAATATTCATTAAATCCTGATGGTGGCTTTTATGACTGTTATCTTATTCTCTGAACCACATCATATGTTTGATCTTTTTTCATAATTTAACAGTAATTTTAAAAGAGAAAAAAAAAGATGATATCTTGAGTAATGAAGGAAAGATTAATGATTGTAAATTAAGCCTTAGGGCTTTCAGTAACAGAGGTTCAAGCACTAAAAGTTGGAAATCCATTATTTGTAGACTTAAAAAAAATAATAATAATTTAAAAATCTTTACATCTACTGGGACTTGTTTCCTCCTAAAGCAACTCGACTGAGTGTAGTTTTTAAATTAGCTTGTTCTTCCTGAGCTTTAGCTGTTTTTAGCCTTTGGACGGAACTTGAGAGAATTCTGGAGGATGAAACTCAAAGCCCTCACATGTTCTATTAAATGGGAGGAAGACCAAACCTCTTGATCTATACTCCATGGCCTGAAAACAAAATCAATCAGATAAATTCCAAAGGCAGCTCAGAACAAAACCAACAGGAAAAGCAGTAGAAACAGATAAAACTACCATGTTTTCTTTCTCTAATGTCTTTCATAATTACAGTCACTGTTTACTCACAATAACTCATGTTATTTATGCAGGGCTTTGTCTGTCTCCCCAAATCCATTATCAAGACACCACCCTGACACTACAAGGTAGGTCTTGAATTGAATCTTTCTGAATCCACTCCAGTACTCTTGCCCAGAAAATCCCATGGACAGAGGAGCCTGGTAGGCTGCAGTCCACGGGGTTGCTGAGTCAGGCACGACTGAGCGACTTTACTTTCACTTTTCACTTTCATGCATTGGAGAAGGAAATGGCAACCCACTCCAGTATTCTTGCCTGGAGAATCCCAGGAACAGAGGAGCCTAGTGGGCTGCCGTCTATGGGGTCACACAGAGTCAGACATGACTGAAGCGACTTAGCACCAGCAGCAATCCATGTATAAATACAAATAACCATCACTATCGAAAGAAGTCAGATCCTACCCCAAAGTACCTATGATTTCTGTCTCAGAGCCCCATGTTGGACATGGTTCCAATGGGCATGAGGTCCACACTCCTAACACCTACTTTAAGAAGTTTATGAAACCTGAGATCCAGATTTCACACTTCGCCTGTCTAAGCAACACAACTAAATGACTCTTTACATGCTCAAATAAATTTTTCCCCTGCTAATAGTGATGAAAGTATTCGTATTCAAGACATTCCCAAGAAAACTGAGTTAGCATAAATGTGGGACAGGCAGAGGGAGGCGGGAGAACATGCTAAAATATCACCAAAGGCTATAGATACACAAAGAATTTCATTATTCAAGGGAGTGATGGATTTATTGGGAGAAAAAGAGGGGAGCTGGAACTAAGTGTGGCAGAGCTACCCACATTCCCTTAAAAAATAAAAAACATTGTCTTCTGAACTTCACCACTATATAGATCTCAACAAGCACTTTCTAAAATAAAATATAAAATAACAGTAGAAAATATAAAAGTATATCATACATAAAGAAAAGTGTTATTTCATAAAAACTGTCTTTAGGGACTTCCTTGGGAGTCCAATGGCTTAGACTCCACATTCCCAATGCAGGTAGGAAGGCCTGGGTCCAAAGCCTGGTCAGGGAATTAGACCCCACATGCTGCAACTAAAGATACCGAATGCTGTAACTAAGATCAGACATAGCCAAATGAATGAATAATTAACTAATTAATTAAACACTTGTGAAGGTCACAGCCCAGGGACAGAGACCCATTAAGAGACTCAGATTTAGGGAATTCCCTGGTAGCCCAGTGGTTAGGACTTTGTCTGCGCTCTCACTGCCGAGGGCCCAGGTCAGGGAAGTAAAATCCCACAAGTCACGCAGCCCAACACCAACAAAAAAATGAAATTCAACCATAAAATTATAAAATGCTTTCCCTCCCCCACATTCTGCCACTATATCAAGGGTCCAAAATATTAATAATAACAGTGGATTATAGTTGAAAGAGCTAAAAGGTACACACTCTAATTAAGAAAAAGTTCTTAGGAGGACCAGAGACACAGGGGAAACAAAAACAAGGATACTAGCATAATATGAGCTGCTGCTGCTGCTGCTGCTACTAAGTCGCTTCAGTCATGTCTGACTCTGTGCAACCACATAGACCGCAGCCCACCAGGCTCCCCCGTCCCTGGGATTCTCCAGGCAAGAACACTGGAGTGGGCTGCCATTTCCTTTTCCAATGCATGAAAGTGAAAAGTGAAAGTGAAGTCGCTCAGTCGTGTCAGACTCGTAGTGACCCCAAGGACTACAGCCTACCAGGCTCCTCCATCCATGGGATTTTCCAGGCAAGAGTACTGGAGTGGGTTGCCATTGCCTTCTCTGAATATGAGCTTCAGGTACCTTCAATTACTTCAGTCATTAAATACAAGCCAACTCCAAGCCAGATTACACAAAATAACCAACTAGATAAAAGCCTGTTCACTAACCCCAGGTCTTATTAGCTAATACATCATGCCTGGCTTTCAACTAGAAATTATAAGCTATACTAAAAGGCAAGAAAAAATAGTGTGAAGAGACAAAGCAAGCATCAGAATTAGACTCAGATATGACATAGATTTTCAAATGATCAGACAGGGAATTTGGAATAACTATTATTAATATCTTAAGAGCTCTAATGGAAAAAGCTGACAACATTTAGAAACAGAGGGGTAATAGTAAGCAGAGACACAGAAACTCTAACAAAAAATACAAAGAAAATGCAGAACACGGTAACAGAAATGAAGAAGGCCTTGACAGGCCCATGAGTAGCCTGGAAGTGGCTGAGGAAAGAATAAGTAAGCTTGGAAATAAATTAACAGAAACATTCCAAACTAAAATGCAAAGAGAAAAAACAGAATTAGTGAAAAAAGGAAAAACGGAAACTTCCAAGAATTGTGGGACAATTTTAAAGGGTATAAAATACACATAGCTAAAATACCAGAAGAAGAAAGAATGGAGCCAAAAAAATATCTGAAGTAATGTGGCCAATAATTTCCTAAAATTAATGACATACACCAAACCACAGATCCAGGAAGCTCATAAGAATCAAAAATACCAAAGTCAATTTGACTTTTTAATATAAAAATCAAAAAATAAACTTAAAAAACAAGAAAGAAGAGAATGTAATGGGATATTTACAGTGTTAAAAGGAAAAACCCACCAACCTAGAATTTTCCATCCAATGAAGTTACCATTCAAAGTGAAGGAGAAAAAATGATATTCTCAAACAAAAACCTGCTCTGCAAAAACTGTTGAAAAGAAGTTCGTTAGAAAGAAAGAAAATTATATAGGTCAGAGACTTATATGTACACACAGGAAAGAGCATGCGTGCATGTGTACGTGTGTGTGCACACACGCACATGTGAATGCCCAGTCATGTCCGACTCTGCAACCGCAGGGACTGTAGCCAGCCAGGCTCCTCTGTCCATGGGATTTTCCTGGCAAGAATACTGGAGTGGGCTGCCATTTCCTCCTCCAGGGGATCTTCCTGACCCAAGCTCAAACCAAGTCTCCTGTGTCATCTGCACTGCAGACAGTCTTTACCACTAAGCTACCAGGAAAGAGCATAAGGGAAGGAAAAAATGAAGCTCCACCGACTGGCTTCTTTATACAGTAAAAGACGGGTACCGAGGGAAATGGCGTGTGTGGGGAGGCAACGTCAAACAGGAAACAAACAAGAGAACTAGAGAAGGGACAAGCGGTATTGGGGAAAACAAAGCAGTGAAGGAACACAGGGATTTGGTGGTGGGAGCTGAAAGTAAAATTTTAAAGGTTGCAGACAAGGCAAGTCTCATTTAGAAGGGGGTTTTCCCTTCCAAGCAAAGATCTGAAGAAAGAAACTGAGGGTATCTGTCTTAGAACATGCCAAGCAGATAGGGGCTTCCCTGGCGGTCCAGTGGATAAGAAACCACCTTGTTATGCAGGGATCTCCCATGCCATGGAGCAACTAAGCCAGAGCATCCCAACTATTGAGTGCAAACACCACAGCTAGAGAGTCTGTGCGCAGCAACAAAAAAGCCTGCATGATGCAACAAAATAAACAACATTCCAGGCACATAAAAGGGCAAGAACAAAAGCTCTTGAGATTGAAAGCTCTTGAGATTGTCTTTAGAGTGTAAGGAACAAAAGGGGGCCAGCCCTGCTGGAGGGCAGAGAAAGAGGAGGATGAGAGTGGTAAGAGATGTGACTGGAGAATTCCCTGGCAATCCAGAGGTTAGGACTCTGCACTTTCACTGCTGGGGGCCACAGATTCAATTCCTGGTGGGGGAACTTTGTGGGGGAACTAAGATTTCCTCAGGGCAACTATTGAGCTCATGCTCCACAGCAACAGAAGACCAAGTGCCACACCAAAGACCCAGCGCAATTAAAATAGAAAAACAATTCTTATCTTGACCTGGACAGAATACAGAGGTGAAAATGCATGGTTGACTCTTTGTTTTTGTTGAGATATGGTTCAGGTACCATAAGTTCACCCTTTTAAAGCGTACAATTTGGTGAGCTTTAGTATATTCAGAGAGTTGTACAACCATCACCACTATTGAATTCTGGAACATTTCCATCACCCCAAAAGAAACCAATAGTCACTTCTCACTCATCTTTGCTCCCCTGTCCCTAGCCACTAACCTTTTCTGTCTCTTTGGATCTGCCTATTCTGGATATTTCAAATAAATGAAATCAAATGATATGTAGTCTTTTGCACCTGGTTTCTTTTATTAGCATAATGTTTTCAAGGTTCCCCACACTGTAGCAAGTATCAGTATTTCATTTCTTTTTCTAGCTGAGTAACATTCCATTTGTAAGAACAGACCGCATTTTGTTTACCCATTCATCAGCTAATGGACAACTCAATGTTTGTGTTATTAGGATGGGTTGATTCTTATGTTGTTGCAGTTGGCTGGGCTGCATGACTTGCAGGTTCTCACTTCCCTGACCAGGGATTGAACGTGGACTCTACCACGTGAAAGTGCCAGTCCCAACCACTGGAATTTCCAGGATAGGTTGATTCTTTAAGCATGGGTTCATAAAGAGCCAGATGCAGTTGAGTGACTGACACTTTTCACTTAGCAGTGGCAGATTTTGGTATCTGCAGGGGTCATGGCAGGGATAACTGTCAAGGGCACCTTCAGCAAGAGGGCATCTGGCCTTCTGACTGTACCTCTTCCAAACCCCTTTGATTCAACCCAACCAGTCCTGAGCCAGGGTCAGTCTTTCAATACATGTTCACAGACCCCTGGTGAGCCCCGGGTATGTGCCAGGCCCTGGAAATACAGAATGCCATGAGGCCCCTGCCCTTTGGGACTCAGATATCTTGATCTAAGAGACCCCCATTAAATAAATCCTCAGAGAGCTTTTGGCAGGAGAAAGCAACCACACATCAGATTTAGCAAGTGACAGTGTCTGAAGTACTTGATTCTTCTTATCACTCAACTTCAGCAAGAACCTTTTAGAGCAGTAAGTAAATCTTTGGGAAACAGACTATTTCATCAGTCACTAGCCATCAAGTGGCACTCGACAAGTTACTTCTCATCCTCTCTAAATTTGAGTTTCCTAGTCTGTGACATGAATCTAATGATAGCATTTAATACTTACCTTGTAAGATGATCATAGGGAATAAACTAGTTCAGGTAAAGCAGCCAGCAAATAATACTAAGTGCTCTTTAAGGATTACTACAAGCTAAATGTGTTCTTGATGTTGAAATTCCAGCTCTGAGATTCCTGAAATTCTTGACCCAGGTTTGACTCAAGGAAATACTGATCTTGAAAGAACTTGCACAGCAGACGAGGCAGGGAAGAGCAAAGACAACTCACCAGCACTAAGATTTTATTTTTAGTTTAAAAATAGGTGGAAGGGCTTCCCTGGTGCCTCAGTGGTAAAGAATCCACTTGCCAGTACCGGAAACACGGGTTTGATCCCTCATCTAGGAAGCCACATGCCACAGAGCAACCAAGCCCTTGCGCCACAATTAACTAGAGTCTGTGCTCCAGAGCCTGCAAGCTGAAGCTACTGAAGCTACACACTCTAGAGCGCATGCCCCACCAGAGAAGGCACCACAGTAAGAAGTCCATGCTCACCACAACCAACGAGTAGCCCCCACTCACTGCAGCTGAAGGAAAGCCTGTGCAGCACTGAAGACCCAGCACAGCCCTAAATAAATAAATTTTTTTTTTAATAACAGGTAGAAACAGGCAGAGCTTCTTATTCATAAGTACGGATCCATTCTGTATCCACTTCTTGAAAGTTGTGGATGAGACAGGTCTGTTCAGAAGATTCCTCCTTTCCTCCACCCTCTCATGCTTTTCCAACACTAATGCCTCTTTCTTGGCCTCTTTCCTCTGTCCAGCACTGAGTTCCCTTCCATCCTCCAAAGACCCATCTTGAAAAGCAATCAAATGGAACTGAACTTGGCCAAAGGCCATCCGTACAAAGACCAAGCACATAAAAAGAGAGGGAGAGACGGGGAGGTGATAGCATGGGAAGCACAATGGAATTGTAAGTTAGTAATAAAAGAGACAGGGATGTTCCCTGGTGGCCTAGTGGTTAGGATTCTGGGTGTTCACTGTTGTGACCCAGGTTCAAACCCTGGCTGGGGAATTGCAAGCTGCACAGCTCGCCAAAATAAAACAGACAGAGGAGACTGGAAAGCAGTTCCAAGGACAAAACAGGAAGCGAAAAGCATGGGTGACACAGAAAGAGGAACTGCCCTAGGTCAAGGCTGCCAAGTCTTGATATCTGGTATTTTCCTGGAAGGAGTGATTAACAAGGGGACTGAAAGCACTGAATGTTTGTTTTCAAGCTGCTGGGGGAGAAGCAGGAGCAGGGGACTGCAACCTTCTCAAAAAGATTCAGTTGATTCTTTTTAAGAGAAACAAGATTTTTCCTTTTGTCCCTACCTCTCAGAAATTCAAGAGTCTAAAATTGTCTGAAGTGACCCAAAGTCAATCAAAAGCAGTTCAATGACTTGATTCCAGTGGAAGCTGACATTCATGCATCCACTACCATAGGTCCTGCTGACAGAAGCATCAGACCTGGGTTCACAGAAGACCAAGATTCAAACGCCAGCCCATCCATGTCTTAAATTACACCACCTCATGCATGGATCGCTTAACCACAGAGAGATTGTTTGTTTTAAATCTATAAAACAGCAGGATGTCTGGCAACAACATCCATTCAATACCTCTTAGGTAGAACCAACATTTCCAACAGTAAAAAGCCATTACCCGTCCTTGCGGGCTGTCTGTCTCTTTCCTATCTTTCTTGGAGGTCTCTAAATTGGTTGCCAACCCAGACAGCCCAACTAATTCCAAAAACTGGAACTCAAATTGATTTTTGGAGGCACTACAGAGACACGTGCTTGGAAGAGTCGCCTCCTTAGAAAGTAAAGAAAACCATTAGTTTGTGGTTTTTCAAAAGGGTCTTTAGATGAAAAGTGAAAAGGAGAGAAAACCAAGCTCCCCAAGACACACTGCAATGCTTAAAATACCTGCTAGTATAAACCAAGATTTTTGTTTCAAAATTTAAGTTCTAGCACTCCTCTTGGCTATGTATTCACATTACACCATAAGTGACCTTGCCCAGTCTCTTCACCTCCTCATGCTAACCACTTCCACAGGTACATCCCCAGCCCAGCCTGACTCCGGACTTCCCTACTGAACTGCCCATGACGCCATCACTGGGCATTTTACAATCAGAGTCAACGAAACTGAGCCCCAGCCTTGTTCCTCCTACAGTCTTCCTGTTTCAGTCAGTTCAGTTCAGTTCAGTCGCTCAGTCGTGTCCGACTCTTTGTGACCTCATGAATTGCAGCACGCCAGGCCTCCCTGTCCATCACCAACTCCCGGAGTTCACTCAAATTCATGTCCATTGAGTCAGTGATGCCATCCAGCCATCTCATCCTCTGTCGTCCCCTTCTCCTCCTGTCCCCAATCCCTCCCAGCATCAGAGTCTTTTCCAGTGAGTCAACTCTTTGCATGAGGTGGCCAAAGTATTGGAGTTTCAGCAAGATAGATCACATGGTCATGAAAATGAATGTAAAATGTTGGAACTTCAGAGTTTTAAATGTTCATTTATCATATCAGTATTCATACTTTGTTTTTTTTAAAGCTACTCACCCCGTAACCAATCTTAAAGCATTTCCCAAAGATAACGTGCTTTGGGTAGAATGGACTGCTCCAGAGGAATCTGTAAACAGATACATACTTGAGTGGTGTGTGTTATCTGATAAATCGCCCTGTATCCCAGAATGGCAACAAGAAGATGGCACTGTACATCGCACCTATTTAAGAGGTATATCTTGCTAGAAACACTTAGGTTGATGTCCTTTTTCTAGTTGATTGGACAGATTTTTCTTGTACTTATTCTTTTCTGCTTTGTAGGCTTTGTGGTCCATTGAAAAGACATCCAGTTTATCATTGTTACTTACTAGTTAACTCTTGTTTACTAGATTTGTGACTCTCAGCAAGTCACACTTATTAACTTCACTAAACTGCAGGGTCTGTTTATGGACTGCTACTGCTGCTAAGTCGCTTCAGTCGTGTCCGACTCTGTGTGACCCCATTGATGGCAGCCCACCAGGCTCCCCCGTCCCTGGGATTCTCCAGGCAAGAATACTGGAGTGGGTTGCCATTTCCTTCTCCAGTGCTAAGTGGGGTTAATACTATCTTCTATAATACTCTCCTGTTGTTTTGATCATAAAAGGAATGCTCACAAAACTGTAAAGTAAGAAAAATACAAGGTAATCCAATCTCTGCTCCTGTATGTTGTCTGTACCTGATTTAACTTCATCCTTTGATGAGAAAAATTTCCCTGAGCATCTGGATGGCTGGTTAATTTTTTATAGCTGTTGAACAAGGGAAGCAGAATCAGAACTTAGATTTTCTTGTCTTTTAAACTGGAAGTATTAATGAAGGGCAGAAAGAGCTCCAGTATGGATTGCTCTCATTGCAAGTTACTACTTTTCAAGCAGCTTTAAATTGATAGAACAACTTTAAAGAGAAAACAAAGCACTCAGTTTGTATGTGTGTAAAGAGGATAACCATTAGAATTCAGCTACAAATATGATTAATCATAGGAAAGCTGTTAAAAAATATACTGCTTATATATAGCCATAAAGAGCTTTATTCATAACATAGGGTTTGGCCCTCATTAACCCATTATTTAACATATAATTTTACTAATCCCACTTGTCTAGTTTATCAGTCTTGTCCAAGTAAAAGCAAAGTAGATCTAAAGAGGAAATAGATTGGTAATAACTGGACCGTGGATGGCATACATGCTCAGTCATGTCAGACTCTTTGCAGCTTCCTGGAGTGTAGCACGCCAGGCTCCTCTATCCATGGAATTCTCAAGGGTGGGTTGCCATTTCCTCCTCCAGGGGCTCTTCCCCACCCTGGGACTGAACCCACATCTCTTGCATCTCCTGCATTGGCAGGCAGGTTCTTTACCACTGGTGCCACCTGGGAAGCCCTAGCTGGACAATAGCTGGACAATAGAGCAAAGGCTCTAGAGACCTTCAGTTTGTGCAAGTATTCCCACAGAGCTCAGTAGGCCTGGTAAAACATCACTGTATAAGCAGAATATAAAAATTATCTTGCTGATAATATTGAATCATTAAGAAAATGACTGTTTATGAAGACAAAGAAGCATATATAACTGCATGAATAAACAGTTAAGGAAATGTAAGTTCCTGTTGAAGGTATAAACTGCAGTTTATAAACAAAATAAATTTTGTTGTTGTTGTGTACTAAAGACATAGATTACTTTGTTAATTTGGAAATATTATAAATAAAGGAAGTATTTAAGATAATTTTTTCTTTTAAAATTCTGTTGTTGTGGGAAATGATACTTAATTCTCTTTTTCCCCAATCACCTGGCCAGCCATAGCCATTTGTGCTTTCCCTAGCTCTGATTAGTGACATTTTGCTCATAGGCAGGTCTCAATTAGGTAAAATATACAAAAATTGTCAAACTATAAGAAAGACCCATTTGATAAAGCCTGAATATAAATGCAGTCATTTGTTACTTTTATTGACAGTATAAATATTTTTATTCACTTATTGGCAATAAAAATGACGTTTTATTTTCATAAAGATTTACTGTTAAGCTTGAATCTAGTACACAAAAGGCAATGTTTACCTGAAAAGTTGTAGTTTTAAAAGAAATTTCAGTGGTAATCATTTCATAATGTAAGCAGATGTCAAATTATTATTTAGTATACCTGAAATTAAAATTGTATATCAACTGTACTTCAATTTAAAAAACATAAATTAATAAATAGAAGAAAATTCAGTGGTCATGAAATTATAATGTAAAAGTAAGCAATAGAGTTAATTTTTTTTTCATTATAAGGAAGAAAATGCTTAATCTACTATTCTTAACTTTAGGAAACCTAGTAGAGAAGAAATGTTACTTGATAACAGTTACTCCAGTATATGATGATGGACCAGGAAGCCCCGAGCATATAAAGGCATACCTTAAACAAGCTGGTAAGTCCAGCTCTACTTTCTTTGAAAAACCATTGCATTTTGTACTGACAAAGACATTTATCCTTTTAAAATAAGGGTATGTCTTATGTACAAATAATTCCATGATAATGAAAATTTACCAAGTTCTAATGGTTTACTAAATTCTTATGCTTTTCAGTTAGTAAATACCTTATTCTGTTTCAGCACCTTCCAAAGGACCTACTGTTCGGACAAAAAAAGTGGGGAAAAATGAAGCTGTCTTAGAGTGGGACCACCTTCCTATTGATGTTCAGAATGGATTTATCAGAAATTATACTATATTTTATAGAACCGTCATTGGAAATGAAATCGGTAATAAAGCTATATCAGTTATTAAGAATCAGGTGTTTTTTCTAAGACTTAAATATTAATTTAATTCTTCTTGTGTTTTTTACATCCTTAGCATAGCATTTTATGCTCAGAAAAGAGATACCCGAAAATATGCTTTATGGTTGCCTTCATGATCCTACTAAAAATACATTGTTTTCTAGTGAAATATGGTTTGATTCCTTTTTCGTACTCTCCCAATGTCAAATATAGGCCAAACCATGCAAGAGTAGTTGGTTAAAGTGCACCCACTGCTTTCTTCCAGCTGTGAATGTGGATTCTTCCCACACAGAGTATACACTGTCCTCTCTGACTAGTGACACTTTGTACATGGTACGAATGGCAGCATACACAGATGAAGGTGGAAAGGATGGTCCAGAATTCACTTTTACTACACCAAAGTTTGGTAAGGAATAATGATGCTTGAGTTTTCCTTTTTTCTCTTTTCTTTTAAAAATTTAATCAGACTAAAAATGGGCTTAACTTACATGCTAAAATTTTGTTTAAAGTGCATCTTTAGATTCATATAAATGATGTGTTCGTAAATTATGATTTTTGTTTTATTGTTTGGTTATTTATTTAAACTACAGAAAATTTTTTCCATGCTTTACTATTGTTTCTTCAACTGCTTCTGATTTCACCTGTACTCTATAAATCCCAAAGTAACTTGTTTATCTTTCTAAACGGGTTCATTTTTTTCACTAGCAAAACTTGGGTATGGTCTCGCTTAGTCAGACAGGCATGAAGACGCTTCTGGAAGTAACATCACATTGGCTGCCCAAGGAGAACCCCAAGTTCAAACTTGTATTGGTTGGTGATGGTGGTACTGGAAAAACTACATTCATGAAATGTTGTCTGACTGGTGAATTTGAGACATATATAGCTACCTTGGGTGTTGAGGTCCATCCTCTTGTGTTCCATACCAGCAGAGGACCGATTAAGTTCAGTGTAGGGGATATAGCTGGTCAGGAGAAATTTGGTGGACTGAGAGATGGCTATTATATATAAGGTCAGTGTGCCATTATAATGTTTGATGTAAAATTGAGAGTTACTTACAAGAATGTGCCTAGCTGGCATAGAGAGCTGGTATGTGTGTGTGAGAACATCCCGATTGTGTTGTGTGGCAAAAAAATGGATATTAAGGACAGAAGGTTAAGGCAAAGTCAATTGTCTTCCACCGAAAGAAGAATCTTCTGTACTATGACATTTCTGCCAAAAATAACTACAACTCTGAAAAGCCCTTCCTCTGGCTTGCTAGAAAATTGATCGGAGACCCTAACTTGGAGTTTGTCGCCATGCCTGCTCTTGCCCCGCCAGAGGTGGTCATGGACATAGCCTTGGCAGCACAGTACAAGCATGATTTAGAGGTTGCTCACACGACTGCTTTCCCAGATGAAAATGATGACCTGTGAGAAAGTGAAGCTGGGGCCCAGCATCGGAAGTCTAGTTATATAGGCGACTGTCCTGTAATATCACTGGTGCAGCGTATTTGCCACATTATTACATAGCTAAGCAGAACATGTGCTTAATCTTTGGATGCTGAAGGAGATGGATGGGCTTTGGAATGAATGTGGCCGTTCAAAAAAAAAAGCTTCATTGTTTGGACCTGCATATTTAGGTGTTTTGGAACACAGTTGTTTCCTCCTTGAGTTTCAAATATAAGNCAAAAAAACACAATCAAAAAATGGGTTGAGGACCTAAACAGACATTTCTCCAAAGAAGACGTACAGATGGCCACAAAACACAGGAGAAAATGCTCAACATCAATAACTGCTAGAGAAATGCAAAAAAACTACAATGAAAAATCACCCCCACACCAGTCAGAATGGCCTTTATCAAAAAATCTACAAATAAATGCTGGAGAGGGTGTGGAGAAAAGGGAACCCTCATACGTGTCAGTGGCAATAAAAATTGGTACAGCCACTATGGAGAACAGTATGAATGTTCCTTAAAAAACTAAAAATAGAACTACTATTTGAGCCTGCATGGTCATATACCCAGAGAAAACCAAAATTCAAAAAGATACATGCACCCCAATGTTCACTGCATTACTATTTACAATAGATAGGCCATGGAAACAACCTAAATGTTCATCAATAGAAGAATGAATAAAGAAGATGTGGTACATATATAGAATGGAATATTACTTAACCATAAAAAAGAATGAAATAACACCATTTGTAGCAACATGGATGGACCTAGAGATTGTCATACTGAATGAAGTAAGTCAGACACAGACAAGTAGCATATGATATTGCTTATATGTGGAATCTAGGGAGAAAAAAAGGTACAAATGAACTTATTTACAAAACAGAAGTAGAGTCACAGATATAGAAAACAAACTTACGACTATCAGAGGATAGGCGGGGAGGGCTCAACTGAGAGACTGGGACTGACACATACACATCACTATATATAAAACAGGTAACTAGTGAGGACTGGCTAGATAGCACCAAAGGACTCTATTCAGTACTCTGTAATGGCCTATATGGGAAAAGAATCTTAAAAAAAGGAGTGGCTATGTGTATAACTGATATAACAGAATAANTTGCCATGAAGTGATGGGACCAGATGCCATGATCTTCATTTTCTGAATGTTGAGCTTTAAGCCAACTTTTTTACTCTCCTCTTTCACTTTCATCAAGAGGCTTTTTAGTTCCTCTTCACTTTCTGCCATAAGGGTGATGTCATCTGTATACCTGAGGTTATCGGTATTTCTCCCAGCAATCTTGATTCCAGCTTGTGCTTCTTCCAGCCCAGTGTTTCTCATGATGTACTCTGCATATAAGCTAAATAAGCAGGGTGACAATATACAGCCTTAACGTACTCTTTTTCCTATTTGGAACCAATCTGTTGTTCCATGTCCAGTTCTAACTGTTGCTTCTTGACCTGCATACAGGTTTCTCAAGAGGCAGGTCAGGTGGTCTGAAACTTCCTGTTACAGTTAGTGGCAATTCCATTCCTCCAGGTGTTCACGCCACAGACTGCGTTGCCGTAACTCCTTTCTTCCTTTCATGTCCCCTCCACAACCCCTGTTGGCGTACTTCAAAATAAACCCAAGCCAAACTGCTGCTGGCCACCTCCATCACTGCCACCCACCCATCCTTCACCTGGACCAAGGCAGGACCCTCTAAACTTGTCTCCCTGCTTCTACCTCACTCCTCTTTGCTTTCTCCATAAGGCACCCAGAGTGAGTCTGCTAAAAGATAGGATGAAATGTGTCCAATCCACTGCACAAAATCCTCCAATGGCCCCAACTCACTCTGAGTGAAAACGAACATCCTCACAGTGGTCTGCAAGGTTCCCACAACCTGCCCATCTCTCCTTTTACCCCCAACGCCTCTCTGACCTCATCCTCTTCATTCCTCCCCTTTACCCACCTACTCCAATCACACTGGTCTCCTGGCAAGTCCACCAACCTGCCAGGGGTGGTCCATCCTTTGGGCTTTTGAGCTTGCTCTCCCCTCTGTCTGGACCATTGTGTCCCCATTTAGCCACCTGGCTCCTCTCACCTCCTTCAGATATTCACTCAACTGTTACCTTCTCAGGAAAACTTCCTAAGCACTCTCTTCAAAATTGCAATGCCAAGACTTCCCTGGTGGTCCAGTGGCTAAGCCTCTGAGCTCCCAATGCAGTCGGCCCAGGTTCAATCCCTGGCCAGGGAACTAGATCCCACGCATCCCAACTGAGAGTTCAAATACCACAACTAAAGATCCCGAGTGCCACAACTAAGACCTGGTACAGCTAATATTTATTACTTTATTAATAAATAAAACTTTAATGCCAGGCAACACTCCACATTCTGCCTCCCTCCTTTATTACAACATAATGTGCATTTACTTGGTTATTTTGTTCATGTGCCTCTCACCACTAAAATTAAAGATCCACAAGGGCAGGGGGTTTTGCCTTCAGTGTGTAACACAGTCCTGGTGCTCAGAATAGCACTGTGCACTATAATTTTTTTTTCAGGAAGCATTTTAAAAACTAAAAACAGAGGAAATTTCAATCCTATTGTAGTTAACCCAATAAACTTTAAATACCATCATTTGTAGCACATATTCATATTATATTTACATTATCATGTATAATATTTTAAAAAGTGAGTTAAATATTTTGCCTTTTTTCTTCATACTAAGACTTCAAAAATCTAGTGTGTATTTTATATTCATAGCCTAACTCCAGGGCTCAACACTGCAGAGTGACCACCATATCGGACAATGTGACTCTAAAACAATGCCTGGCACAGAGTGGGCACTTATAAATGTTCACTGAATGAAAAAAATGTTTTCCCAGAAGAGGCAGCTATGGTATAGCACAGGATTTTCTAAACTTCAGTTACACTCCATGTTCACAATTTTTGCTATAACCTGTACTAGCTTTCCCTTAAAATGTCATCCTTTATACAGTTGAAAAAAATATTTTAAAATAAAACTTTATGTTGCTTCTATAAATGGAAAAGAATGTGCTTAAAGATAAAATGCCTGGGCCTGAGTCCCTCCTCAGTCACTCACTACTTACAGATTCTAAAGCAAGGACTTCACTAAGTCTGTTTCTTCTTCTGTAGAATATGGACAATTCCAACCTTCACAGGATCATGGTAAAGATTAAATGAGATGCTGTCATAAATTCTTTGCAACTGGGAAAGTAGTCATTAAATGAAGGAGACTGAGAAGCCAACTCAAGCCTTATCTCATGCCCATCATTTTCACATGTACCAATAACAGAACATGGCAAGCACATCTGACAAGAGAAGACCAAGGACTCAGGTTCAAATCTTGTCCTCCACTTACAGGTCTGTGACCTTTAGAAACTCATTTATTTACCAAACACTTACCAAGTCCCCACAACATGCCAGGAACTAGGTTAGTAGTTAAATAAGTCAAATAAGATATGAACTCTACCCCTGAGGAATTTGCAGTCTAGCAGGGAGAAAGAGATCAATAGATAAGAAAAAGCAAAAAATTGTCCAAAAAAAAAAAAAATCAAGTCATCTCTCTCAGGTCTGTTTGGTCATTGTGAGATGGGAATAACACCTTCCCAACCTAACTCACAGGGTTGCCACAAAAATCAATTTTTAAATATTTGTCAAGTACTCCAAAAACTTGAACTCATAATTCATTAGAAAAGTATTTTTTTTTCCTACTTGTAATCCAAAACGACTCTGGCTCCTGTTAATGTCCAGTTTACACATTCACTCCGATAATACCACATCTGTGAAATTCATTCCACCTTTGCAAATGTTAGTAAATACGAAGAAAAAGAGGATGAACAGCTTTAGCACAGGTGTTTTATTTCAAAATCATGATCCAGGTCACACAGTGCAGTCTTGCTACCTAGTTACAGTCCGTGGAGATAAGAGGTCGCATGGTAAAGCAAACTGAATAATTTAAACTGAAGAAAGAGGAAAAGTCATAAAGTAGTGCAGGCAGACACTGTCCAAGGTTACAGCAGTATCTACATCGGTGAGGGCATGCTGGGACTAGGTCCTGCCCAACACTGGAGGTTAAAAGCCATTTTAAGGCCAGAGCAAAGTGCCCACACTCGGTGTTTAAGTCTAGAAGTTGATCTGATCTGAGCAAACCTCTAAGACAGATGATCTAAAGGACTAGGTTCCCAAGAAGTGGAAACTCTACCCAAGCAGGACTAAGTGAGTGTGACGAAAGCAAGACGGTCAAGATTCTGTGATCCCTCCTGAAGTTTAAAACACTGAATGGGAACAAAATCAAAGTCTCAAGTACCAATCATTTCCAAAGAGGAAGAAAGGAAAAGACTCTCAGGTGAGGCTCACGCCGCATCTTCTTGCTAATTTCTCCTTTTTTCCCCACGTCACTCGCCCATTCTCAGGCGACCCACTGCAACTCAATCCCCCAAGTCGCCCCTTCCCCCTGCCCCGCTTCCTCCACAAAGGTCACTCCTCTTCATGCCTGGCACCTATGATGTTTTCCCTTTCCGGAACGACTTGCTGGCCGCCGCACCCAGGACGGCCTTCGCGCCCACCTCGGAGCAGCCCCCGCGCACAGCCAGCGGCGCGCCCACCCCGCTCGGGCGGGAGTCGGGACACCCCTCCTCGGAGGCCGGAACCGCCGCGCCAGGCCCCTCCCACAGGAAGCCGCCACCCCCC